>JAQJVL010001417.1:26241-192578 GCA_035578905.1 Stictocephala bisonia | reverse complement strand
TTTGTGTTGTCTTGATTAGAAGCTAGGCAGTAAAATTTGAATAGTTTGTTATAACTTATATAATTCAAATAGTAAATAGTTATACAGAAAATGTTATTAGATCTTAAAAGACACTAAAATGTTGTATGAAATATTGGTGTAAGCATGTATGAAAACTAATCATAGAAGGCTGTAAAAAAGTTAATTGACTAATACTAAATTGTGCTGTTTGCAAATTATTTGGTATTCAAAATTACATAAAAAGTTTTTTATAAGGAGAGGGGTGTCCAAACAAACATATATCAGATAATCTTTCAATACATAAACAAAATTCTTAACAGAACATTGTTAATACAAATTTAAACACAGGATCCAGTGGCCAGCATCATTATCAAAAATTCATAACTCTGTTCTAAGATAAAAACCCTCAACCTACTGCTTCAATAATCTAAGATACTAAAAAAGAAATAATAAAAAAAATAAAAAACTATGACTATGAGAGGATGATAGGAAATTTAATCAGTCACGTCGCTATACATTATGACCGTAACTTAAAAGAATATTGTAACAACTGAATGTGTAAATGATAATGGGTGATTAGTTTCATATTTCAGTATGTATAAAGTACTAAAATGTATTAAAAATACATGCTATATCGTCAAACTATAACAATTTTTAGTTAATTTTAATGCATTTCGTTTTGCCCTATCCATTACGTTGCGTTAAAAATAATCTCGTATATTTTAACTAAACGACATTAGGTGAGCAAAGTATGTTTAGTGTTTATAGATTTATTCAGGATATAGAAACATGATATTACTATAGTGAAGTTACAGATTGCGTAGTTAATAAATTTTCCAATGATATTTAAAATTAATTAAATATAATTTGAACCCATATAACTTCACATTTCAAAGAAACTCTTGAGATTTTTTAAAAACGTTTGTGAGGTGATTTTAAGATATCAAAAAAGTTCTAGTTTTGAGTGGGCGAATGAGACAGCACTCAAAGCACGCTCAGTAGTGAGTGGTCTGCTCTAGTGTGGAAGGAAGGACAATCAAGGGGCGCGTTTAGGAGGGGCGTATGTAGTTCAAGTATAGTTTGAATTGACCCTCACGATGGAAACTAACTATTTCATTAATAAAATTATGTTTTCTCTTATAGTCAGAATATGTAAACATTATCTTACCTTCTTCATTAATTTAAGCATATGCTATAATTACATCCTCGAACCTGTTATCTAAATTATTATAATCATAATTTGTATCAATAAAGTACCACTATTTGTAGTATTAGTTATGTGATGGTATTCAATGAGAGAAAGTTGACGTTTTCTTATTTAAATCTTTTTAGTGTGGAATTTAATGTTTATAAGGGCAATAAAAGGTATTGGAAAATAATTAGTAGTTTACATAAAACTATCATATTTCTTCAAACAGTGGATATTCCGTGCTAACTTAGCACTTACAAGTCGTTATTAATGCTAATGGCTAAAAAAGAAAACAAATACAATATTAACTAAAATAATGTTTGTAATATTTTGCTTACAAATAATAAAACAACGCTACAGTTTGTATCTGAAAAATGAGAAAAAAAATAAAACGTTACTATATTTTATCCCCTTCCCTTTTGAAAAACAGCATATCCTTCAGAGCAGGGGCTTTCCGCATGTAATTAATGATTGTGTAAACCGTAGCCTTTTAGATGTATATAAGTTGGCAAACTGCATATGAATGAGATTAGAAACTGCCATTTGGTGAAAATTATTGGATATATTAAATAATGTTGTATGAAAGTTATACCAGTTTGTTTTAAGACTTTGCAATTTTCAGGGTAGAAAAAATATGCATATTTTTTCAATATTAGAATGAAAAAATATTACATTACTTAGTATATAATACCTCACATAGTTAAGGTTTATTAAGTAGAATTTACCTTCAAAATATATCACGTATAAATTTGGGAGATTTTGAAGATATATTCTTTAAATCCTACACGTTCCTGAAATTGTATTTTTCCAGGATTACAGAAGATTGCCCGCACTGCCAGAAGTTTCCGTTCGGTTTAACTTCCGGTCCTTGCCCTCACACATCAATGCCTCATCCTTCCCAAGCTCATTATATATTTTGTTCAATGGCTGCTTTAACTTTTGTTTTGGTGTTTAGTTATGCGAGGAATCCAATGATTTGCCTTATTTTCAGAATAACAGTTATAGTTGAGGACCTCTATGTAAATTACTAAATTGAAGAAATGTTTATCTATTAGTAGGAATATTTATTTCATATATATTCATTTTGCTCAATATTTTACTAAATTATTAATAAGTTACAATAAGATTTCTTTAAAAAATAATGAAAATGAAATAACATTTTATGGGAAAAAATAATTTAAGACTAGAGAAGATGTGATTGATTAATTAAACTTTAGGAAATATAATTCCTTTCCTATTATTTAATATTTACAAGTTAATATATTCTAACCTATGATTGAATAGAAACTCTTATTACAAACCCAAGATGGTTTGTCACTTTCCTTGAGATACAGTCCCTTTATCGTCATCAGTAGGTTCATTACAAGATTATGATATAAATAAAAAAATTATAATATTAGATTAAAATCCACGAGAGCTCATATTAGCCCTCACTTTATGTAATTTTTGTTGAAAATCATATAAGGTACGCTAAATAAGAATGCTTTTGTAAAAAAAGAAAAATATATTAAGTACTGTATTTAAGCTTTGAAATGAGCTTCATCGATGAAAATACCCTATACTGAATTCCGTAAACAACAATATATATGTTTTATAAGTAACTTAAGCAGTGGTCATAAGACATTAGCTCTTTTTGTAATGAGAACAATCGTGGGTCGTGACAATAACCAATTCATCACAGTTTGTTTTGATTTAAAAATTCTCATCTGGAAAAAACAACACACATAAATCAATTCTTTTCGTAGATATAATAGCATTTTACATTGACAAAGTAATGAGTTTAGCCAATAGATAAGTGAAATTATCACTTTTTAAACATAACGAAATCTGGTCGATTTCTCTTGTTTGTATAAATAGTACATTATTTGATTTTAAGAATACGTGCCGTAAAAATCTATCAATTTCACTCGATTTATGATATTGTTAAATTTATAATATTGTAGAGTACATTTGGAGATATTATGTGTTTTACATTCATTAGTTATTACTGTATTTAGTAGAGTACCAGTGGATGGTTGGTCACTCACCATTCATGTTTTAAATAATCATGATATTCCAATTTGAATAGTTTTTGCTTCATGTCCTTGCATGCCAACTTTAAGATATTTTTGAACATCCGAAAACTATTAACAGTCTAATCATAACATAATTACTAAGCATTGTCCTACACACTTACGTACAAACTTGCTAATTATACTAAATTGTTTGTACTATATAATTTTATTGATCCAACTTATACAACACTGTTTTATAGTTTTGTATGCAAAGTAATCTAATTGAAGTAAAAATATAGAAGCAGATAATTTGATACCACTAAATATACAGAGTTAACCTCACAAACAAATCACATTCTTAAATCTATTTATAGCTATGGAAAATGTGCTAACTTTTAATAATTATTCTTAACACCCAGATTATATTCTAAAATAAAGGTAAATTGCACATTCTATAATTAGTTTCACACTTCCAGCTAATTTAAGGTTTAGGAGTACATAGTTTTACTTACATCTCCAATACTGTCCAGTATTCCAGTATTGTGAGTATTTGTTAACTTAAATGTGAATATTTAATTGACAAAACCTCTACTGAAAGTGACTTTGTTTCTATATATTTATTGAAATCTTGCCTTAGGAATAATACTACAGTACGACGTTGATGGTTGTATAGTTAAAAACAAATTATCAAACGGTTTCTTGTCAAGATCATTAGTGAATTTATTTTATTCACAGGAAGATCATTAACTTTGTTGCTGAATCTTCCGTCTGCTGATTGTGCGTCTAAATACCTATAAATTGCACAACACATGTTGTAAATCTACATTATCAGTTTATGCATTATCATACATGCCATCGGCTAGCTCTAAGTACCGTTAACTGGAAAGTATAACTACTTAGACTAAAAGTAGACTTTTTGTATATTTAGTGATGTAACATGGATGGAGTCTACGTCTCTTTCTTCAATCAATAATTGTTTCAATGAAACCTAATAAACGGTTACTTTCAACAATTTTCATCCTTCTCTAACTAGCAATGATCAAATGATCATTTCACTTTAAATACCAATCCAATAGTTTATTATAAACTCATTTTATGAAGTTGAATGAATTTATCTCTTAAATATTATGACATTTACATACCATTATTGTTTAAAACGTTCATGGTAAAAATAATGTATCATTAAATTAGTTGAATTTCAATAGTATTTATATATTTTGTATTTTTATTGTAATACATTTGTTTTACATGACAATCGGTTTCATTGTTATTAATACAGTGGTTTTATTTTATATAAGATTTATTTCAAGATAATCCTTCATCTGGAAGCGTTAATTCTACAGAAGCAGGCCTCTGAATTAAAGGAAAGTTCGAATTTACTAAAGGGACTTCAATATTACCATCTTATTCTGCTTTTCAAGGATAAATTGAACTTTTATACCAAACGTCTTAACCTGATTTAGATTTTCCAAATCAATAAACTTAAAAAGTGTCAATCTTAATGCATTATAATTGGTTTTTTTTCATAGGAAGCATTTTGTAGTGATTCAGTATTTGAATTAAATTTTTACTTATTCAAAATTGCTTTCTAATCTCATATGTAAGCATATTGGTAGAAGCCAAATCGTTAGAGTACAAGTATAATAACTCTTAGTATAATGTAATATCATTACTACACACTTACGTATACAAATCGTAAAAATATTTTTGAATATAATTATTTTATTATTAAAATACTTTAGTTACTGTTATTTAAAATGTACTATTCCAGTTGCATATGCAACATTATTAAAATATTAAGACTTACAACACACTTTTAATACATTTTTCAGCCTTGTCAGTTAGCTAAAAGTCAGACCAGGATTGGTATTACGTGGTTCGTTCTACGTAAAGCTGTAGGTCTCATAGTTCCCCTGGCGTTTGGGCTATTAATAACTAGTCCTTTCTAAGGTAAGTCAAACTCTGATAGTAACAATGACTACACTCGTTCATCTACACTTATTTACCCCTCACATTCACCTATATCCCTACGGTCAACGTCTAGAAATGATTAAAATGAATAATGTCAAAAAACTGTGTTTGAAAAGATAATACATGTAAATCAAGAAATTCCTTCTGAAAATTGCGCTGTCACCTGCAAATTTGTTACTATACTTGCTTCGCGTTTCTCAAGATATATTTCCTCAATTTGAGAACTATCAAGACAACATTTATATCGTGGTATGCATGCATGATATTAACAGTTTTATCATTTATAAAATATCCTATAAATAAATTGAAACTATTTATTAACCATGTCTTAACAATACAATACATTTAGTTGGTAAAAGAGATTAGATCACATAATGAATAAATAAAAATTACTCAATATAGATAGTCTTGAGTTAGAATAATCATGTATACTATCAAAAAGAAAATATCATTTTTAATTTTTTTAGTATACCAAATGTAAATTATATTATTTTAATAAGTAAAATGAAGAGCTAAGAAGCCCAGCTCTAACACTCATTTCTCGGATGCAACTTCTGAATCCCCTCTAGTTACTGGACAGTTATCGGTCATTTGCCAACTCGTAAATAAGTGTAGCGTTAACAGCAATAAAATATATAGCTTGACACCGTCATCTTCGATCGCGTACATACTATCCAATAAAGGCTACTGGTGTAGGGAAGAATCATTAGGGGCTTTTATGTGATAATTTAGTTAGCTTATGTAGGTAATAATAACAATTTGGACCATAAGTGGTTACTTATTTAAGGTTTTCTCCATTAATTTAAAAAAAACCTATTATAAGTTATGACAATACTACTAATTAAATTTTAGGAGACCACAATTGAATGGTATTCGTTACAGTGTGACCTTCCCGTTGCATATTCATCACAAATAAAAAACTACACTGGCTCTAAACACTTCTATGGAGGTAATAATAAAGCTGTTTACATATAAATGATAATTCCTGTTATCATTACTTATAATTCCTGACATTACATATAAATGACAGAGAACTGCGTAGTCTATAAGCATCATTTAAATAAGTTATTAAATTGATCATAAATATTTTTTCCGACAGACTACACAAATCCTACTTTAACATTGATAATGCATTTCTATAATTT
The DNA here is from genome assembly GCA_035578905.1 of Stictocephala bisonia. Taxonomy (NCBI): domain Eukaryota; kingdom Metazoa; phylum Arthropoda; class Insecta; order Hemiptera; family Membracidae; genus Stictocephala; species Stictocephala bisonia. Next base: position 186,279 of record JAQJVL010001417.1, on the reverse strand, counting down.
TTGAAGAGGTTAATATATACATATATATATATATATATTGTTGGCAAGGTAGTCTACTGTACAATATACATACAAATTATTTTAAGTTTAAAATAACATATTTATGATTATTATTATTTGATATAAATACTTTGCTTGAATAACTACACCTAGTCAAAGAAATTGTGTTTACATTAGATTATCTATATGTTAACACAGTTTCCAACCACAACAATAACATGGGAACTAGCTTCCTATCCCTGTAGGGTGGAGCCCTGAGTCTGAAATTCATCATAACCCTTTAGTATTCCAATTTGAGACCCTAAAAACCTGTATACCAAATTACCCCTCTCCACTATATCAGAAAACCGAAGAGCTATTCATACGTATTCGAGATATTTGTCTTTTTTGATATATTACAATCATAGTCAAGTCAACAAATAACAACGTTTGTAATACATATAATTTCTATTTTTATTAAAGATAAACCACTTGATTTTATTGAATAATTTATGATTTAAATAGTTTTTTATTAGCTTTTCAAAATATGTAATATTTAACCATCGATAAATTCACGATACAAATTATTTTGTATAACAATTGAAATTTATTGCTAAATATGTAATAAATAACTAATAAATTTTTTGTGCACTACTATCTTTTATATTTAATTACTACATATAAATAAATGTTTTATAAATAACTACTGTGACTGTAATAATACTTTATTAACTAACATAATGTTCGTACTAAAAAGGAGATTGCCTAAGGACTAAGGACCACCCCCACACAATTGTCCTGTTTTTGAACACTCTACTTCTAACGTTAAACATTTACCCCATTGTTTTTCATTGTTTTTAAGGTTCTTTGTGGTTTCAATTTAAGGATAAGGCTATTTGCAGAATCATTCGTAAAGGCTAATGTGCTCATTTCGGCCTAACTAGCCTCTTTTGAGAACAGTTGTTGTTGTTGTTGTTGTTAGAATGTTTACTCCTACTAAACTATGGGGTATACTAATGTTGGGCCAGAGCGTATCATATATTTCCTTGTACTAAATAATTGAAAAGTGTTATATATTATGTAATATACAATAAATGCTATAATTAATAAGTTTAACGTGCGATAGCATGTAAGACACAAGTGAAAGTTACGTACACTATGTATTACAAAATATATATGAACTGTACATACATTATAGTAATCGATTTGTGTAAATCACTTTTGCCATCCACAAGCTAGAACTATTCACAAATAAATGAATCTAGCGTTCAACTACATACTTGTTATACTAACACATGTCAATATTTATAAACTGATCTTGGCAGTAATATTCAAAATGGTGTCTGTATAACCATTATTGGATTAATAATATAATATGTTAGTGTGTGTTGTTAAATATGTGTATGAAAATTTATCACGGAATAAAAACGATCCTCCTAATTCTTACGTTGGTCACAATTATTGCATTGTTAATTAAAATAAATTTTTTTTTAATATTTAGGATATCACCAATTTATGTTTTAGAACAAAGAATCAAATATGACAGTTAATTAATTTTTTATTTGTCTTGAAAGAAAATTAATGTTTTCTTTTACAAATAACTTAAAAGTTAACTACGTTTTTAGAATTGTTATGAAAATAATTATATTTTATGTTAATTAGGCCTTCTAACAATCATTTTCAGGTAGATTGATTCCTGAAAATACACTCCTAGTTCTACACTTTTTTACGAACTTTAAACGAGACTATTCTCACCTTTTAACCTCTAAGTATACTAGTATATACATAAAGCAGCGTGTAATTATCGTTTTTACACAATATTTAACTATCATTACGCATTTTAAAACTCTTAAAAACCTGTTTCGTACTAGTCACTTAACTAACTATTAATGTGTTCAAATAAATAATTAGCTGTTAGGCTTAAATTTTAAACATTTCAAATTTGAAAAGTAAACGCTACTCTCATATTGACATATTAGTAAGTCAACTACATATGTTTTTTTCGGGTGAGCCGGTGGCCGAGCGGTCTAAGGCATCAGGCCTTTGAGCTTGGGTTAGATATAGCTGGTTCGAATCCGGCCAAGACTGGAAGATATATCAGTAATATTCACCCTCTACTGTACTGGTTCGCCCCTTTACTCTGTCTGAATAATTTCTCACACGGATCAATACTACACGAAAAATGGGCATAGTACGGGTAAGAAGGGGTTGGCCTCTACTTAATAAAAAGAAAATTAAAAAAATATAAAAAATTAAGCTTGTTGTAAATAATATAAGAATTTATTTTAGCTTCCCTAAGATATATACAACAAACTATTTGTAAAATTATTTATCAGTTTTAACAGGCGTTTGAAGATTGGCTAGCCTTAATATTTTACAAATTGTATACTTGTGAGATACATAAATTATTTTATGTATAACCACTCTATAAAACGTTTCAAAAATATGTTAGACTCAATACATGAACATTATTATATTAATTATTAAATGGATCGTTTCTCCGTTTTTTAAGTCAGAAGCATTGCTTCCTTTTAATATAAATTGTATTAGAATTTAAATCCAACGTTGCAGAAAAATTCACGCTATACTTATTAAACTAAGTGTAAAATGTAGTCCCCATTTGCAATATGAAATTCATATATTCATTTTGCATAAGTAAAGACAGATAAGCTCTTCAAAATAATTACCCAGGTAAATCTCTCTCTCCACCTGCATGAACTTTAATTTGTCAACTAATATATATACATGGTGTAAATAAAGTCCCGCATGGGTTTAATATGTTCTGAACGATAACAGAAAATCAATAAGATTTGGTACATCAACATTACACCTAAAAAATATACTTATTTACGGAACTATCAGTTTTCTGTCATATCATGGGGACGTCCCGCAAGGAGTCAGAAGGAAATCTTAAATAGGAGTATAGGTCAATATGCACATCACTGAAAAGGGCTTATCTAGCAGAGTGTAATGCCGCAAACCGCACACAAAAAGGTTGATCCACTACAAAATGGCGGCTGTTTAAATGTTTTACTTGGTTACATTTTATTAGTATCCACAACCCCATTAAAGAAAACCTGCAACTAAATGTAGGTAAACTGCAGCTAAATACTACATTATGCCTGTAATACAGAAGTGAGTTGTGACTTTAGTTATCGTCAAGGGTTTCAAATTTGCTCCTAATTTATAACGGGGAAAACCTGGTAACAGTAACAATTAGAAAGATCTTATCTTTGGGTCGCCATTTGGACTTTCCTATTAACCAGTCCATTCATATTAGGCTATTCTTGTTTCCTTGTTTTAGTTGTGCTGTCCAACCTTTCTGTCAGTGCACGTTAGTACAAAAGAGTTTGTCGTATTTCTTGTCGTTCATCAACTACACTATGTCGCTTGACGAACGTGAACGTACAACACTTCTTATGATGGTTGGTTGGGGAAACAACAGACGATCACATGAGGAAGCGTGCCATTTATTTAATGACTATTTTCCCGAGAGGCAGCCAATTTCCAGAACAACTGTAGGGAGAACTGTTCAACGTTTTATGGAAACAGGAAGTTTTTCCGATCGTCGTAGGTCAGGAAGACCCGCTACTGCGACAAACGAAGACAAATCTTTAGAAGTCTTGCAGTCATTTATTGAGAACCCGCACGTGACCCTACGCTCAGCAGCACAAACTCATGACATCTCTTTTACGACTGTAAAAAAAATTCTGAAAGGGTCTAATTTTAAGCCGTATAAAGTTCATTTGGTGCACGAACTCAACGAAGATGATTTCGACCGACGTATAGAATTTTGCAAAAATATGATGGCCAAAATAGATCGCAACGAAATTGATGTAAACAATATTGTGTTTTCGGATGAGTGTTCATTTATCAAAATCAAAATCAAAATCATTTATTTGTAGTTTGACAATTTAAAAATTGTATTACAAAAGTCATATAATTACAATAATTATGTATTCATCATATATATGTTGATAGTGTATGTTAACTCATTTTAACTGAATAATATAATTACAATATGTACTACATTGGCGTTATTATTAAATATACTACATAAATAAAAGCAAAATCAGTCACCTGACAAATACTCCTCCACCGAGTAAAAGGTTCCTTGAACTAGGTATTTCTTTAGGAAAGCTTTAAATTTTCTGGGGCTTTCTTCGAGTTTAATCAAATTTGGCAATTTATTAAACAATTTTGGCCCAATATTTTGAGGTAGGTAAGACGCAATTTGAAGCCGATGCTGTGCCGGTCTGTGCTGATGTCGTTGCCGCGTATTATGAGTATGCACATCTGCTCCTACTTGAAAAATACCGAATTTAAATTTATAGTATATTAACATTTCATATATGTAGAGGGACTGCAAGGGTAAAATTTGAAACGATTTGAAAAATTCACGGCAAGATTCGCGTTTCTTTAATCCAGCCATTATACGGATTGCTCTTTTCTGTAACCGAAATACTCTTAAAAGCAAAGAATTGGATGCTGAACCCCAAAGGAGGATGCCATAATTAAGCCTAGATTCTATGAGAGAGAAATATATAAGCCTCATGAGAAAGACATTCTTCAATTTTGCATACCTAGTGAGAAGGAATAATTGGGATGACAACTTAGAACATAACAAATCTATATGTGGATGCCACGAGAAATTCTTATCTAAAATTAGTCCTAGATATTTACACTCACTTACAAACGGTAGCTCAAAATTATTCAAGATTATTAAAGGGTCCATCTCAAATGTTTTGTTATTTGAAAAATATAAACAATTTGTTTTATTAGGATTAACATGCAAATTATTGCTATTCAGGTACTGATACAGATTTGTTAACTTTAGGAAACTGTCAATTTCCAAGTTTTCAATATATTTATTTTTTAAAACTATTGCAATATCATCCGCATACATTGTCATCTTAAGGTCAGGGAAAACAGTCGTTATACTATTTGTATACAACGTAAAAATTATCGGACCTAGTATCGTACCTTGAGGAATGCCGCAATTTAAATCAATACTTTTAGATTTTATGTTATTAACTTCCACGATTTGCGTCCTGTTTTGCAAAAATGACATAATCCAGTCTAAAGGCACTCCTCGCAAACCCAATGTGAACAGTCTATCAAACAGGATATTGTGATCCAAACAGTCAAATGCTTTTTGCAAATCAAGGAAAACTCCTATTGATTTGTACTTATCGTCTAGAGCATTTACAGCCACCGAAACGAAATCTATCAACGCATCAGTTGTATTTTTGCCTCTAATAAAGCCAAATTGTTCACTACACAATATGTTGTATTTGAATAGGAAATCAATAAGTCTACGAGCGTAAACATGCTCATAAATTTTGGAGAAGGTTGAAACATTTGCTATAGGGCGCCAGTTTTCCGGTAATTTTGAAATACTGTCTTTATAAATTGGTCGGATAATAGCCATTTTTAAGTCATGTGGAAATATACCTTCCGATAATGAAGAATTTATTATTTCTGAAAGAGGCTCACAAATGAAACTAGCGCAATGGCGGATAACCCTATGGGTGATTCCATCATAACCGGCAGAATTTGAATTTCTTAAGTTCATAATAATTTTATAAATTTCATGCGGGTCTGTGGGGTTGAGGTGGAGAGTATGAGGACAACTAATGTCCATTGCCGAACGTAACAATGGCTCCGTAATCATAGCTTGTTTTTGCTTGCCAACGCTTGCAAAATAACTATTAAAATCATCAGGGGTTGGAATGTCAACGGGATGTGAAATTGGTTTCACCCTTCTGTCCGAGTCAATTATCTTCCATGCATCTTTGGATTTATTATCACTCTTGCTCAAACGGTCATACCAGTGTTTGGCCTTAGCAGCTTTTAATACTCTGCGGTAAGTTTGCTTATACCTTTTATAATAATCAATAAATGCCATGGAGTTTGTTATTTTCCGTTTAAAATCAAGTTCTTTTAGCATTTGGGCAGATATACGAATACCTTTTGTTAACCAAGGCTTTGTATTGCTCTTTGTGGGTTTCCGCTTAACCTTTATAGGACAGGCTATTGAGAAATTATAGTTAAAAACATTTAAGAATTCCCTTAATTTATCTTCAGAGTTTTTTGAATGGCAATGCAGAAAACCCCAATTTTCTTTGGTTAACAAATTGTTTAAAGTGTCTAAATTTCTTATGCAGGTGTTGTGCATATACTCGCTAACGTTTTGTGATGACGAGGGGGTGAGCGGGGAGCAGTCGCGGAAAGTGAAAGTTATTGTCTGGGCGAAGTGATCGGACAAACCAGTACCCGTCACTTCCACACGAACGAAATTATGGTCAAAGTTTGATAAAACATGATCAATTAGAGTTGAAGAGGAACCCGTTACTCGCGTCGGTGAGTTTACATGTTGTATTAAATTAAACTCACTCATTAAATCATTTAATCTATTCATGACATTATTAGATTTCATCCAGTTGATATTTAGGTCTCCGACAATCAAACAAGCTTTTTTACTATTCGAGAAAAACCTTGACATCATATTATAAAAATTAATGAAGAAATTATGTATATTCGAATAGCAAGGTGGCCTGTAAATTCCAAACAAAATTAAATTCTCGTCATCAGCAACTACTATCTCAATACCTACCGATTCGAACTCCATTTCACTGGAGAATTTACTTAAATTTAATTTTCTTACGTTTATATTACTTTTACACAAAATAACAATTCCCCCGCTACTCTTATGAATACATCTACAAAAATCAGATACTACATAATATTCATGAAAATTTATACAATACAATTCTTCTACTCTTAAACCATGCTCGCTTAAGACAAGCACGTCTGGCTTCTCCATATCTAAAAATATATTAATTGAATCAATTTTCTCTCTTAAGTATTGAACATTTAAATGAATAATTTTGAGGTGAATATCTTTTAAAAAAACACTATAAGGACTAATTACTTTTGGGTGTGGTTTGTGATCTGTTGAAGCAGAATGTTTTTCTTTGTCATAACTAATTAGTTTAAATTATGTTCATTATTTAAGGTATTTACAATGAAACCACTCAGTTTCTCTTTTCCAGATTTGTTAAAATGGAGGCCATGCCTCGTGTAAAGGTTCCTAGTCAAATGTGAAAGAGAAATTACATTTAAGTGGTTATATTTAAGTGCCTCTACTGCAAGCTCGACATTTAGTTTTCTAATAAAATAATTTAACTCAGGCTTGTCGTAACGAAAAGGAATGGGACACAATGTGACATTGGTGTGTTTTGTTTTATCCGCTATTTCTTTTACATATTTTTTAATGTCAAAATCGTGGTTGGAGTCGACATCATTGGTTCCACCTATGACAATCACATGGTCGTTACCCCCTAGTTTTGAGCACTCATAATCAAGGTCACTTATAACATTTCTTAGAGGGGCGTTAGATTTTATCACGCTGTGTACATCCCCGTTGCCACCAACTTTACTCTGCACCAGGCGCCGAAGATCTCGACCGTGACTGTCCGACAGCAAAACAATAGTACTCTTCTTTATCATATTGGGTTCTTTATCCTTTTGTACACTAGCGTTTTTGATTTCGGTTATTGACTGATAAATTTGGTGCACTGAAAATGTTTGCATGTAACATTGACTTTCGTCAATTTGCAGCTTATTTCGGATCATGGAGCACACCAAATCAGCGAAGTGTAGCACGTAAGCACCGCACTCAAAACCTGATTTCTGCCGGAGACACCGAATCGGCTGCACACGCACCCAAGGGTCCCCACTCAGTTGTGCTGCCAGTAGCTGCGCATGTCTTCGGTTCTGTGGGTGCAGGCTGTCCAAGTGGTAGCAAGTATTTATCCTCCGGGAATACACCAGGAGAGACCAGTGAGATCCGCCTTCTTTCCTTTCGTCCATACGGTCATTCACCGGAGCTATGACGAAATCGTACTTGTCAATACCTTTGCATCTCCTCAGCTCAGCTATATCCTTATGACTTTTAATCCTCTTCAGCAAGTGACTGACCGTGGGATCCAGCAAAAGCGTACTCTTCGGAGCAATTATTTGGTTCAGATATAACTTAATGTCGTCATCGGGTAGCATATACCAGCCCGTCCCCGTTGCTTTCGGATTAAGACGTGTTTTCTTTGTTTTTCCCTCTGTTCGGGGTTTTACTAAATTGTCTGATACCTTGCTTGGTTGACTTTTCGCATCATCTAAAATGAAATCCTGATCACTACTTTCCAAGACTTCAACCACATCTTCGTACGTCTGAGTAGAAATAGTTGTTTTCTCCGCATATCCATATAAATTGACCTTCAAGACTTGTTCTTTTTCTTGAGAAGCTCCTTCGGATTCCACTGTGGCAATTTCACAAGTTTGTGTCGCAATAGAAACTTTTTCCGTTGCATGAGTGGTTAGATTTAGATCAAAAATTTGCTTTTCTAGAGAGATTGCCTTATTTGTCAGAGCTTCTTTTAGGTAAGTTAGCTCAGCTAGTCTCTGCCGAAGGTACTTATTTTCTTCCTCCATATGGGGGAATTTTGGAAGGTCAGGAGTTAATTTTACATATGGGGATACTAGCTCCGTAAAAGAAGGCGTATGGCTGTCTAACGAACACGCCGATATTGTCTCTACAGAACTAAAATCATCTGTTGGAGTCTGCATTGAAGCGTTCGGTGTTCTGGGAGTCAAAGGTTCAGAGGCAGAGGGCGAAGAAATTGTATTTACATCCGGTGGGTCATGATTATGTGCACCCGGCTCAGTCTTCATCGATGTGATAGCACTGTTTGTCTTAATTGAAACCGCACATGTCCGGTTGGTGCACCGCCAGTTTATTTCACCTGTCACCAAAGTTCTGTCCCTTCTGAACTTATATTTTTCTACTTCAATGCCTTCTTTGCCCTTGGCCGTAGTTATTTTATTTATTTTCATTTTCATTTTTGAAATGTGAAAATAAATATTGTATGTTTTAAGGAGACAACTATTTTGTATTAAGTTATATAATATCACAGAGAGATATTGTAATTATCGTTACGCCTTCAAAATAGTCTCAACAATAACTGTATAACTTGTACGCATTTGATCAGTTATCAGAAGGCACTGATAAGAAGTCAAGAGGACGCCGCTGCGTGTTAGTCGGTAGCGTAGATCAATCAAGGCAGAGTCACCGGTTCGTCGCTAGATCGCGAGTCCCGCCCGTCATGTGGCGCTCTATTTTAAAATATTTGAAACAGGGCCGCTGTACTATCTTGCCTTTTCGTTAAGATTTCTTGTTATTACAGAACACCTTCATAGGTTAGGTAGTATTACAAAATCTTGAAAATAAGTGTTAATAAATTAAATTTACTGAAACTGATTGATAGAAAATGTCTGTGACACATAAAACATTGACTTTACTTACTGAAAGGTAAAAACCTACACTGTAAAATATGGAAAAAGTTTAGAATATTTGAGGACGTACATGAACCCTGCCTAACTAGTGTAGGTCAGGCCTACCAACCTCCAACCTCGCTTTATGTTGAATGGAAGCGTAAACAGGCACAATTACCGTTACTGGAGTAGCAAAAATCCTCAATGGATGCGGGAGGCACACACACAATATCCACAAAAGGTGAATGTCTGGCTTGGTGTGATAGGTACCCAGTTGGTAGGTCCTTTCTTTATTGAAGGAAAATTAAATGCAATATCTTACCAACGTTTGTTGGAAAATGAAATTACACCAGTACTTCGACAGATGTTTGGAGAACATTTTCAGAATATCTGGTTTCAACAGGACGGGGCGCCCCCACACTACGGCATCGACGTAAGAGCCTATTTAAACACTGTTTTTCGGCAACGGTGGATCGGAAGGCGGGGGACTGTGGAATGGCCAGCGCGTTCACCACATCTCTCTTCATTAGACTTTTTTGTTTGGGGTTACCTTAAGGACAATGTCTACAAAACAAAGCCTCAAAATTTAAATGAACTGAGACAAAGAATACGTCAAGAATGTCAGGTGATTACTCAAGTTGCCCTGCAAAATGCTGTTAATAGTTTTTATGTGCGTCTTCAAAACTGTCAAATAACCGGAGGTGAACAATTCGAGCATCTACTCTGAAAACATTTGGTAAGTAAACATCTTTTTCCAATTAAACATTTGAACAGCCGCCATTTTGTAGTGGATCAACCTTTTTGTTTACGGTTTGCGGCATTAAACTCTGCTAGATATATTTGTTTAATATATTAAACAAGCCCTGTATTACAGGCATAATGTAGTATTTAGCTGCAGTTTACCTACATTTAGTTGCAGTTTTTCTTTAATGGGGTTGTGGATACTAATAAAATGTAACCAAGTAAAACATTTGAACAGCCACCATTTTGTAGTGGATCAACTCTTTTGTGTGTGGTTTGCGGCATTACACTCTGCTAGATAAGCCCTTTAAAGTGATGTGCATATTGACCTATGCTCCTATTTAAGATTTCCTTCTGACTCCTTGCGGGACGTCCCCATGATATGACAGAAAACTTATAGTTCCGTAAATAAGTATATTTTTAGGTGTAATGTTGATGTACCAAATCTTATTGATTTATCTGCTATCGTTCAGAACATATTAAACCCGTGCGGGACTTTATTTACACCCTGTATAATATTATCTAATATTGTATTGTGTACTATTGGATGTGCATTGTGTTTTTAAATAACAGATACCAGCTCTATTTAATTTTTTAAATCACATAATTTCCCATAGTGGAATCATGTGACATTATGCATAGCACAAAAGACAAACTTCAAAAAAGGCCTTAAAATTTATTACTTCGTGTATCAAATCGGTAGAAACATATATGAAGTAAAAACATATAAAACATTTTAGCTGAGGCATGTTATATACCACGTCAGTTGGTACTACAGAGGCTATGAAGAAATACTATCGTTATAAGTTAAAAATAGAAGGTTATTTAAATACCTTCTATAAATAAATAAATTTACATACAAACATTTTCGGATTGTTTTGTAAATTTAATTTTTGTTCCGGTTTTTGGATTTTTTACGAAAGACAATGAAAATAATCCATTTTAAAAGCTCCACGTGAACTGTTTATAAGTTAATGAAAACTATATGTGAATTCATACCCTGTTATCAAATCTATAGAACTCATATAAAAACGTTTAATATATATTGTACGGATAAATATATAGTAGTTTGTTAAATATATAGTACAGATAAAATAAATTTTTCGTGCTAATATTAGTTTGTTTACTTGGCATTTAGTTATACTGTGCTAATCAACTATATTACACTTGTCATCTTTAACAGAACTTCCTTTTTAAGCAGAAGCCCGGTCTGTGCTCCTCTGTTAAACCCTTTAAAATATATTTTATAATTTTATTAAATAATACTTTATTTACGTTCAATAAACAAAACATACAGAGAGAGGAAGCCGATAATATAATTGTATGTATTACTTTGTTCCAACAAATTCCCTACCCTTATTGTCCTATAACATGACAAATTTCTATAGGGAATTTTAACTACAATGCATCACTGTTCTGTGTGTTAGTGTCAACGTTGTGTATAGCTGTAGGCTTACTGTGACATTTAAGGCTACATTGGTATTCTATTTTATTCAAGTCTTCCAAATCTTTAGGGATTTCAATGTCAAGTCATTGTTTTTAAAACAATTAACTCATCCAGCTCAGTAGTAACAATTAGCACCATTATATGAAAGTGAAACATGATTAAAAACAAATGATGAATACACTATCCTTTGTTAATCTGTCATTATTTTAATATCGTTTTCCTGTTTACAGGTATTTTATAAAACAATTAAAGTGATTTTTTTCCATAATCATGAATATTTAGTTATTTTTATCATTTTCAGAACGTATTTTTGTAGAACTTGCGTTACTAGGAATTTCATTAAGAAGCTGATCGTGTATTTTCTCACTAAGCTGTTGTAAAAACCTAAAATAAAATATATTTTCCTTGTGACCCTGCACAAGCAATATACAAAACTTCATCGACATATGTAAAAAGCTGACTCATTTGTATTACTGGAATTTTTATTAATTTTTTAATAAAGCTAAATATTTTTAAAATTTTTATTATTTCATACAGGCTTACATACTGCTGATATAATAATGGGTTTCAAAAACAAAGTGTATTTTTATTTAAAGAAAAAATATGAAACAAATAATTGTTCTATTTTGGTCAAATTCTTAATGTATCAATCGATCTTCATCTACACTTAATCGTAAAAGCATAAAGTGCATATATCTTTATATTTAGGTTTTATCACAAGTAACATTTCATATTTGTTTTCATGGCTGCGATTCTAAGCCAAACATTAAACAGTGTAAAAGGCATAGAATTTACGTACCCTGATCTCGTAAAAAAAAATTGTTTTCCAAACTTTTTAAAGATCACAGCAAGCTCTAAGTAGTAGCCTTCTCAATGGGCAATATTCTAATATAGATATAATTCAGGTATTTTGAGGCTAAAAACTGTTAATTTTAATTTTTTGTTTAGAAGGGGATACAAATTTCGTCCTATGACTCCCAAGAAAAAGTTTTTTTAAAAAAAGCTTGTTTATAACTATTAACAAGAATTTGGTTAGTATAGATGGCTAAGTTTTGGAATATCTGAGATTGTATCTTAAGTGAGAGATCACACAAATGTTTACATTGAGATACACAAAGCTCCTTTTTATATATCACAAGTTGCGATTTCATCAGTATTGGCGTATTAAATATTTACAAACTAAACTACTGCTATTTGCTTGAAAACAGATGATGAGCGCTTTTTTCCTAAAGAAGAGCCTTTTTTCTGCTATGTACGTTTAGGTATTGTCGATTAATAGAATTGTGCGATATGTGATTGTGTTAGTGAACACATCATAGCTATCTGGTTGTAATTTTTTATATAATGTCATTAAATGGAAAAACATTTCGAATATATGATGAACTTATAATATTAAATTGTATAAGAAGCTAATAAATAACTGGTTCACTAATGTAGGGAAATTTGAGACTGAAAAAGTAATGTGTTCTGTTTATATATAATTTTTTGCTTGAATAAATGACATTGAATGTCTGGGCGAGTGCATGAACTTATGAACTTGTGTATAAGAGTGCATGTGAGTGTCTTGGTGTTAATGTGTGCGTAGGACCATAGACTGATACACAGAACTGAAGTTATGGCTTCTGAAGATAGAAAAAAAGTAGTTATTTCACTTCTAGTATACATGTTTTTAGCTAGGAAAGACACATAAATATATGGGGCCCTAGTTTCCTCTTCTATTACAGACACTTGTTAAGCATTATTAATTCATAATTCACTATGATTTTCAGTATCACTTCGCATTAACTATGGAGACATTGAAGTAAAGTTATTTAACAATAATTTTTTATGATATTATGGTGAACATGTTTTACTTTTTTTTAAGATTGTTCAAAATATTCTATAAAAACGTTGCACTGCTTTCACTGACTGAAAATAAAATTTAGCCCCAACATGTGTTATTCTTGAACAAAAATGCGAAAGGAAATTCAAATAACAAAGAATACTTAGAAAAATAGGCTGTTATTTTTAGTAAAAAATTCCTTATTCTGAAAATTCAAGACATATTATGCACAATCCTCAACATGCAAATTTATAGTAGACCGTAAAAAATGTGATGACGTATGATATGGAAAAGGTAATTTTGTGTTGCATTCATATTTAGATCAATTAAAATATTAATTAATAAAATTAAAATAAAATAAAACACAATACAGTATAAAATTTGTCAAAGTGTAAGAGAAAACAAATTAATGCGGTGTTTTAATTTAGGTCCTTGTTTCGTAATAATAACATGGTTCGTACATGAACAATACCCGAGGAACAATACATAATGAATACATGAGTTTAGTTTATTTTGTACAAATCCTTCATAAAAATATCAAGTTTTTGTAGAAATAAATTATCTACTTCAAGGAAACAATTACTAACTTTCTAAGGGAATAGGTGGTGGGGAGGACTGTCTATTCCCAACCTCACCTTATAAAACAAAGTTGTATTTAATTTATTTTAATTACCTTTATCAACCATTAAATAATCAATAGTTGCTTAAAATAATGATTTAAAAACATAAACCTTGACACATAGAATTCATAAAGCAACTATGAATTCCCTTTGTTATTACTTTATTATTATTATTATTTATGTAGCTAAAATTGAGGGTGAAGATAAAGTTATGAAACTGTTGTCTGAGATCACAAAGTATTTGTATTGATAATGGTTTTACAATATGTTTAGTAAAGGTATACATTTCATATATTAGACATTTTGTTTTTAGAACTTAGACTCAAGCGGCCGGTCTCATAACTAGAATTTACATTTTCCGGTGACAACCGTGTCAAGGTACTATCTAAAATATTTACTAGATAACCACTGAGGATGCCACATCATAGTACGGGTGAAACGTCTGGTTATTTTGTAAATATTGTAGATAGTACCTTAATGCGGTAAATTCCGTTGTCACCGGAAAATGTAAATTCTAGTTAAGATATTTTGTTTGTTTTGGAAAAATATAGATACTCTTAATTATGATTGAAATTGTTGTGTTAAACTCAGATCTATACAGCATGTATAGTAAATAAAATTATCTTTCAATTTGTTTAGAATAAGATGCTTTTTAGTAGGGCATAATGATTTTCCATAGGAAGTAATGCAGTATTTAATATTTGGCTTACCTGGTTGTTTGCAAATTTTGTTTCCGTATAACGTTTGGAATAAACATATCCAAACACTATAATGTTTCGTTATGTATGGAAACGTATATAACATCAATGGAAACGTATAATGTTTCCAAATATGTTTGGAATAAACATATCTGTAACAATGAATAACTCTAGGTAAAGATTAGTAAAGATGTAAAGTTCTAGCATTATACGTAATCAAATAGTACATTTTTAGCGAACAAATTTTATAATATACTTTCTGAATCAATGTGACAATGCAATTACCTTTAATGAAAAAAACAAAAAACAAAACTTACCACGGGGTTTATCTCTAAAACTCACATTTACTGAATTATTTATGTTAATAATTGATATCTAAAATTATATAAAGTAACATTTTAAGTATGTTTTAACTAACATCGTTACAGGAATGTATAGTTTGTTTTATAACACACATAGGGTTACTAAACTGAAATGAATTTAAGTGAATTTAGTATTTATTCATAACAAATTTGTTCGTGATATACATTATAGTAGTTTTAGAAACATAAATGATGTGTTAATTACATTGAGAATTTGAAAAGTCGTACAGGTTAGTATACTAATTTTACAAAATATTACTATCTATTCAGTTTTTAGTGACAAAAATAGTGTACTTACTAGAATTCTAGTATGACTAGTATTTTTTTTATTTTACAAATTTATAAAAAATAATGTGCTACATTAAAAGTTTCCCAACATAAATAACAGCGAGTTCCAAGGTTTATATTTATGAACACCAGGCTAGTTGAATGAGTAATTACACTGAAAATTACTGTTGAAATTTAAAAAGAACTTCCTGAAGGACAAGGCAAATAATTGTCAAGGCACCGCCCACAACACTTGCCATCTTTGAATAACCCTCTACTTTTGATGTCAAGTGTTTCACTCGTGTTGCGTTCACTTAAAATTCTTTTAAAACGCAATATGAAAATATAAGGTCCGACATATTTTTAGTTAAAATTTACATACTGCATTTTATATCTGACTAACTCTCTATATATACATACATGTGTAATAAATATATAATAAAATTACAAACATTCTCTACTTTAAGAAAAAGGTAAACTTTGCTATAAATGTATATAAAAAACTATTCGTCGGAAATTTACTTGGAAAAACACAGATGTAAAGTTATAAATATGTAGGCTAGGTGTCTGCTTGAAATTAATTAGATACATAATCCATATTATTCATACATATTGCGTAATGTTCATGTATGTCAACATTTTTCCATATTTAGTTGGAACCCCTGACTGCCTGTATTGATGTCAGTATGGTACATATACAGCTTAACATATTACTATATTTGCTATTACCAAGACTAGTGACCGATTAGAGAACAGGTGAGTCATCAAGTGACGTGATTAATAGGTAGGTGAGTAATAGGGGGAAGGGGTCATTACGAGTACTGATAAATTACTCACTTGATTGCGTACTCGTAATAAATATTGTGAACAGTGGAAGGATATGTGGGCTACCAAATGTAATGGTTTGTGAGAGATATATCAAGGTTTTTTTTCAATATAATAAGGCTAATATGAGTAGCGAACAGAAGGATATTGGGTGGACCACCCCAACATCGCAAATTTGAATGGTAGGTGGACAAATAATAGTAGTCCTCGATAACACCGGACATATGCTAAAGCATCAAAATTTACTTAAATGAAAATAAAATAGACTTAAAATAGTCTAGACTTAAATGTATTTACCACTAAACTAGCAAGATTGTATTTACCTAGTGGTAATGTATTTATGGATATTGAGAGATACAATTTGCTACATAAGATTATTCTATGAAAAATGTAAGCTTTCTGCCTTTTTGAGAGGTTATGTTTATGGTTTATATATGTCTAAATATACAGCTAGTTATGTCCTAACAGTAAATTTATATATATTCTTACATTCTTACATATGAGACGCTGACACAACGTTGTTGGTATTTTAAGGCGAATATGAATGGTTATATGAGTGTAGGATGAGTGTGGATGAGTGTAGTCTGGTTACTATCTGAGTTCAACTGCTCCTCAGAAAGGGCAATTTATTAATAGCCCAACAGCCAGGGCAACTAAGGGACCTACAGCTTTACGTGGAATCCGAACCACGTAGTGCTGGTCTGATTTTCAGCTAATTGACAGGCCTGATACTCAGTTATCTCCCCACACAACATCTGCACAATGATTACCACCCAACCTGGACACCCCAGACTTCTCTAGTAGTGTCCACGCCAATAGCAACCATTAAGCGGATGCCATGTCGGTATTAAAAGAGGACCGAGCATCCAACCTATCACCTACAATCTCCCAAACACTTTGTCCCCATGTAGCTGGGTTACAGCACTGCGCCACCAGTGCCGACTTCATATAGATTTTTCATATCGAATAACTTAGCAGATTAGTATTTATATTAAATAACGGCCAACTAATACTGATAACTAGCTAATGAATTAATATTTATTTGGTGTTTAGCGAACATAGTTTTATCTATTTGCAGATAAAAAACTTAAATAAAAAAATGAATATTTTCCGTTAATTCACTACCACTAATTTTTTACGTTAATTCACTACTGCTTTATAAATATTCTATTGCTAAAAAATATGTCCCCCAATACCTTTTTACGTACACTGTGGTATTTATTATCTGGTAGGAATCCAAACTCGCTGTCCTTTTCTCGTCGTATTTACGAGAACTTACACACGGCTCTCCGCATTATGCATACGGTGGTAAGTCAATCATTGTATTTACCAGTTTGTGATCAACTTTAGTAGCTACCTAATCTAACCTTACCGCAATTACGATAAAAAATTAGTAGTAGTGAAGTTACGGAAATAGTAGTGGTAGTTAATTAACGGAAAAGGTCCAACAATTGAATATGAACATTATTACAATACACGATTCAACCTACACAAAATTATACTTTGAAGTATAAAAATGAAATAAATTAAAATGTTATCTTGAATTGAATAACTTTCGTTAGTTAATATGAAACACCGCAAACCTCTGTAGTTGACAGTTGTCATTAACGTCATCACTCTGAACTTGCGTGTTCTCTAGGCTACACGCAAAAGTGTGCTTATCTGTTCCACACCCTAGTCCTCCTTTGGTACTTTAATAGGGTGAAATTCCTCTGCAGTCGTTATATTGAAATGTTCAGCAATACTTAATTCTCTGATTTAATTATTCTAGATAAGGGCCAAACTAGCAAACGTTTGGAGCACACTGTAAGCCTTTTTGTAAATTCGAAAAAATAGTAAATGAAGCCATACATTATAATACTACATACCTTTTTTCTTCTCATAAATCATACTTTTACATAAAATAACTATAGTCCTGGTAGTGACATTGTAAAGAATTGTTATCGTGAGTATATTGAAAAGTTGAAATTGAAGCGCATAGTATTATCGAAACTTGTAACCCTTATAAATAGTATACAGCATTTTTAGAAAAATTTCCAAGATAGCCAAAATATACCTATTTGATTGTAAATAGTATCCAGTGTTGAAATTTACAATAAATATAAAATATATAAAGTTGGTAGCATTTTTAGTGGCAAAAAAGTAAGTTGAAAATCTTGTAGGACTAATGCATTAGGTATGTTATAGACACAAGTAAAAGCAGTAAAAATGAAAAAATATGCGTTCTGCAGAGAATTTTTTTTATATAGAATAAATAAGTATTTTACTTTGAAATAAGTGAAAATTTTTTTGCACGCAAAGAAAAAAAACATGTTTTCATCGTATAAAACGATTTTGTAAAATTCCTGATAGTATATACAATTCATAACTGAATATTGTTATTTGATGACTTTTAAATGTATAAATCCTCCTATAAAGTGTTATTGTGAACACAAATCATGTTTCAAATCACTAAATTTACAAAAATTATATTTTATATAAAGTTATAAGTGGAATATATATTTTTAAAGAAATATTTAGAAAAATATATACTAAGTTTAACGTATATATTATATATATATAAAAAAAATAAAATTTTTCCATAAATACATTATTTTCTTCTGAATATTTGGATATATAACTTGTTGGTGTTCATTTGTAAATAAATTTAGTATGCCTAATTGCAAAAATAAAGCAAACAAACATTTGTATACAAAAATTTACTTCATTATTCATTCTTTAGTAAATAAAAGTCCAATATTACTGTAGTTTACCACAATAATAGAGGATAAACCATTGATTCTTTTGCCTTTACGAGGTTATATTCCTTTTTTAGATAAGTTGATAACAATGGGACACCAGACACGAGAAGGAAAATTTCACCGACCACTGTCGGTCAGTTGTTCGATGAGGTCAGACGTACGCTCCCTTATCTAGTGCTCGCCCGCTCCTGCTCCGTCTTGCCGTTTGTCGAGTGAAAGCCTGACTCCTGGCCTAAATGCGGTCTGTAAATTATATTTATCAGTTATCTAAATTATATTTGCGATTTTGTGTTCTTGTTTGAGTGATGGCTCAGTGTAATAAGTGTTTGGAGTGTGTATTGGTGAAGGATTCGGTCGTGTGCCAGGACTGCGGATGTTCTTTCCACCCTACGTGCACGAGGGTTGGAACTGTAGAAGCCTTTAAAAAACTAAAAACGTCTAAGAAGGTGTCTTCGTGGAAATGTGACGAGTGTCAGATCGAGTCGTCATCAAGTGCATCTGCCGCTAGCAAGAATGAACCAGAGGTAGGAGACGCTAAGGTATTAGAGTGCCTGCAGGCAATGAGGGCGGACATTACCAACCAGTTTAAGACTGTCAATGATAATGTTTCTGACGTCAAAAACCAATTAGTGTCGGTAAACGCCACTATAGAAAAACTCAAAACTACTATTGATAGCCTTACGTTGGAAAACCGCAAACTTAAGGAAGAACAAGAACGGATGTTAGTTGATAACGATACCATTAAAGCTGAACTTAGTGAGGTCAAATTGAAACTTGAAGATCTACAACAATATTCGAGATGGAACAATATAGAGGTTGCCGGTGTCCCATGTTCAAATGGAGAAGATATTTATTATTTATTGGAGTGTTTGGCTAATTACATTGGGGCTCGTTTTGTTAGGGAAGAAATATCAGTGGCACACCGTCTGCCCAACCGCAAACCACTCAGAGGATCTCAGGCAGGGCAATTCCACGCCAGCATCGTAGTGAGCTTCATCTCACGGTCCACCAAGGAGGCTTGGTGGGCAGCAGCCAAGGGGAAGGACTTGAGAGCGTCTTCGCTACATGACAGTTTCCCGTCGACCAGGATGTACGTGAACCACCATCTGACTGCGTACAACAAGGCCATCCTGGGTAGAGCGCGCAGCTACAAGAGAGAGAGGAAGCTGCTGGCAGCATGGTCCACCGACACCAAGGTGCTGGTCAAGATGACACCGGACAGCGCCCCACATCGAGTAAACTCACTGGAGGAAGTGGACAAACTCGTCGGTGTCAAGACTTCAGTTGCAGCTAAGGATAAATAAGCTAGCTGAAATATTTAGTAAATACCTTAATTTAATATTAATTTTCTTTGTTTCTTTTTATTTACGTTAGTAAAGTTATTAATTTAATTACACTTAACACTTTTTAGTTTAACTCTTTTATTTTTCATTTTAATCTGAATACTCTTTTTAAAATAATATTAAATTGAACTTTCTGAATTAAAAATAAAATTTAAATAAATGAGTTGCTATCTGTTGAAAAATGTTAATTAATATAGCAATCTAATATGACAATATGTGGCTTTAGTAGGCTTTAACAATTAGTAAATACTTCATTTTTATTTTAAGTTTGTTTACATATTTTCTTTTCACTTATAATCATTAATGTTATTAATATAATTACACTTAAAACTTTTTAGTTTTACTCTTTTATTTTTCATTTTAGTCTCAATACTCTTTTAAAAATAATAATAAATCAAACTTTCTGTATGAAAAATAAAACTTAAATAAATAAGTTGCTATCTAGTGAAAAATGCTGATTGAAACGGCAAGCTGTATATGACAATATGTGGTTTTGGTAGGCTTACATATTTAGTAAATACTTCAAGTTTGTTTAAGTTTGTTTACATATTTTCTTTTCACTTATAATCATTAATGTTATTAATTTAATTACAATTAATACTTTATAGTCTCACTCTCATCCATATTAATCTCAATACATTTTTTTTCTAAACAATAATAAATAGATTTTCCTGATTGGAATAAAACAGTATATAAATGAGTACTTTTTTTATTGTTAGAGTCTAATATTTTTTTAAAAAAACTACAAGCTCAATAAGACAATATAATTCGCTAGTAAGCTGAAATACTTTGTAAACACCTAAATTTTATTTTAAGTCTATTTAAGTATTTTCTGTTTTACAGTCATAATGTTACTCGTATTAATTTAATTACTCTTAAAACCTTTTAGTTCTACTCTATTATTTTTCTTATTAATCTCAATAAATTAAAAAAAAAATAATAATGTATTAAGCTTTATGAATAAAAACATAAATAAATGAATGTTTATCTGTTGAATTATATTTATAAATACAAAAATATGACAATATAATGCTTTAGTAAGATAAAACATTTCGTAGATACCTTAATTTTAATTTAAGTTTGTTTATTTAAGCATTTTATTTTCACTTACAATCGTTCATGTTTTATTTTAAATTACATTTAACACTCTTTAGTTTTCCCTTTTCTTGTATTAACCCTAATACATTAAAAAAAAAAGTAAATAATAATAATAATATCAAATTGAACTCCCTGAATTAAAAACAATTTCACAAATAAATGAATATTTTTCTTTTGATTAATTTGTGATTAAAATAACAAGCTTAATATGTCAATATTATAATTTTTAGTAAGTTAAAATATTTAGTAAATTCCTCAATTTAATGTTCAAATTTGTTTAAGCATTTGCCTTTTATTTATAATCATTAGTGTTATTAGGTTAAATACACAAAACTCTTTTTAGTTTTATTTTTGTTAATATTAATCTTATTTCTTTGACTTTTAACGTACAGTTTAAAACAATGTTCAAGGCATATTCTTAGTAACAACATTTAATTGCCAATATAATTTGAACAATTCGCTTTAAATTCGTAAACACCTTTTTTTCTAAAATGTTATCATAATGTTTATAAATTCGTTGTTTAAATTTATAGCTTGAGATAAATAGCTTCAAGATGGCAGCTTTATTATCTGATTGTATATATATTTTATTTTATTTTTTTTTTAATTACAATTTTTTCAATAACTATTTGTTTTCTTTTCACTACCGAGGCTTTTTAATTATCCAGAAGAAACTAAACTGGCGGGCAGGAGGGAGTGGGTTTCTATTTTAGATTTATAGTACTGATTAACAGTGCTTTGAACTATAATAATGACATAACAATCACCTGTGAAACTATTGACTGTTCTAATAAACTTACGGGACTATTTTCAACAGACGACAATAACGTGAGTTTACAAATTATGCATATCAATAATCGTTGTTACTATAAAAATTTTGATTCTTTGTTGATATTGCTTGAATATTTATGTGTGGATGTTGATGTTATTGTTTTGAGCGAGACATGGACGGACAGACACAAGACTTTGACTGAACTGGACGGTTACGATATTTACTGCACAAACAATACTTGGAATAGAAGCGATGGCATTATTATCTACTATAAAAATAACTTAGGGGCAATTGTCAGGGAAGTAAAGATGGGTGACAATACTGGACTGGACCTTAACATTACACTTAACGGACATCACTATAGTATTCTGGCGGTCTACAGAAGTCCCTCAATGAACTGTAATCTTTTCCTATCTGACCTGACTGACTACTACTACAACAGCAACAGCACTAGACACACGACTCGGGTGTTCATAGGAGATACGAACATTGATATATCACCAGAAAACTACAACGATCCGGTAAAAGAAGTGTATTTAAATTTACTATACAGTGTAGGTTTTGTTAGCTGTGTTGATAAGCCCACTCGGGTGGCGGCAAACTCTAAAACATGCCTTGATCATATTTTCACTGACCACTGGGAGGCTACTGCCGTCACATCAGCGGTGCTGCAGACATCAATAACTGACCATTTTGCTGTGGCGTTGAACATTAAACAAGACACTAAAGTGACAGACATCGACACGGACAACAGCCCTACTTACTTAGACTACGAGGTGTTGGGGAGACTTATTGAGGCTCAGTCGTGGGATCATGTCCTGGCTCTGCAAGATGTTAACGACAGTTGCACTGAGTTCTTACGTACTTTTGAAACAATAAAAAAGTCAGCCACAAAACAAAAACGTAAAAACTCTCGTTTAAAAAAACTTAAACCTTGGATTACTGTTAGTTTAATAAAATGTATTAGACAGAGGGATAAATTGAGCAAAATTATGATGAAACGCCCTTTTGATTTGGCTGCCAGATTAAATTACATCCGTTATCGAAACTATTTAAACACTGTATTAAAAAGAGCCAAATCCATGTATTTTAGAGAACAAATTTCTAACTGTCAAAGTAGGCCTAATCCTAAAGAGTTCTGGAAGATAATAAATGAATTCAATGGTATTAAGTTGAGGAGGACTCCTTTTCCAATTAAGCATTTTTTACCGGGTGAAGACATTACCAAGCGGTCGGTACGGGAGGTAGCCAATTCATTTAACGATTATTTTACGAGTGTTGGAGAACAGTTAGCGAGCGCGCTGCCTCCCTCCGCCGGGCCGCTGCTGGTGGACGACACCGCATACAGAGCCAGGCATGTGTTCACATTGGAGCCGGTCACCGAGAGCCAGGTGGAGCGGTATGTCGCCGAGATGCGCGGCAACTCTGCCCCAGGAATCGATGAATTTTCTCCCACAGTTTTGAAAAATTATATAAAACATTTAATCACACCTTTGACTCACATTATCAATATTAGTTTAAATTCCGGTGTATTTCCAAATTCATTTAAAATTGCTTAAGTCATTCCACTTTATAAATCTGGCGAAAAATCGACATATAGTAATTTTAGGCCCATCTCCTTGCTCAGTACACTGTCCAAAGTATTGGAGAAGTGTGTAAAAAAACAATTACAAGTATACCTGGAGTCAAAACATCTACTTTCAAGTCGACAATTTGGCTTTAGAAGTGGTAAAAACTCTGCGGACGCTTTATTTATGTTAAATAAAATCATAATGAATAACATTAGTAAAGGCGAAAAGATTTTGCTGGCCTTCATTGATCTAGCTAAGGCTTTTGATTCAATCGACCGGAAAAAACTTTTTTCAAAAATGACTGAGCTAGGAATAATTGGATTACCTTTGAATTGGTTTAAAAGTTATTTAAGTGACCGATGCCAAAAGGTTTCGGTAAATGAAGTGAAAAGTGACACTAAGAGTTACGACTACGGAGTAGTTCAGGGAAGCAACCTCGGCCCATTGTTATTTTTAATTTACATAAATAATATAGATAAAATAAATATTACTGGAGATCTGTTTTTGTTTGCGGACGATACAGCTGTGCTGTTCCATGCTGAAACCTGGACCGATGTTTTCAAAATGGCGTCACAAAACTTAACAATAATTAAGCAGTGGTTTGATCAAAATGTCCTTACAATGAATATTAAGAAAACAAAATGTTTACCCATAGCTCTTCGCAAAGGGTCAGAACCTGCTGCGGAGCTGAGAGTGGTGGTGCACTCTTGCGATGACCCCGCTAAAGAACACTGTGACTGTCAAGTCGTAGAGAGAGTCGACCACTACAAGTACCTGGGTATCATTATTGATAACCAGCTACGGTGGGAAAAACATATAGATATGTTAAAGTCTAAACTAAGAAAGTTCATATACGTTTTTAAACAATTAAGTACATTTTTTAAAAACTCATGAAATTAAAACTGTATATTTTGCATACGTTCAATCCATTTTAGAATACGGTATTATTTCTTGGGGAGGGGCTTTTAAATCTATAGTAAAACCGTTATCTGTAATCCAAAAATCTATTTTGAAGACAGGCTTCCGTAAGATAAAAATGTTTTCATCCGACTTATTTTTTCAAGAAACAGGTGTTCTCACCATAAGACATATATTCATTAAAACTCTTCTAAATTTCATTTTTCATCATTCCGATTTAATATCTACTCCTATTTCACATAATTACAGAACAAGAAATGCCTTGAATGTTGGTGTCCAAGTCCTTAGAACAGTTAAATCTGTAAACAATACGAATTCCTTCTACCTTGCAAATGTTTTGTATCGCAACATACCGAGGGAGATAAGGGATCTACTTGGCACCATCAGTCACAGTGTGTACAAAAAGCGTGTCTCTGCCTGGCTGTTAGGGACCAATTGTGATTACGCGGAGGACCTCCTCAAGTCAATCTACACCTGACAACACGATTACTAGACTTATTACTTAACTTTGACCTCATTACTTCTATGCTTTGCTTCCGTAACTATTACTAATTTACTTGACTTCATCCAATGGCATCAAACCCTCATAAGTAACTAATATATATTTTAAAATAAAAAACTCACGGTACTCACTTTCTTTATTTGAATAATCTATTTTTAGTTTTCACTGTTATAGGAATATGTCTTCTTTTTTATAATGATTTTTTCTATGTAATAGTCAGTATCTAACGAATTAGTGTTATTTTTTTATTTAGTAAAGAATATACATTTTTGTTATTTTTTTCCTGATAATAAATTATATGCAAGTACCTTTCTAAGTTAATTTGTCTGATCAAATTGTAATGTAATGTTCATTTGACTAGTTTTACGCACAGGCATAAAAAAGCCTATGTAAAACTTTATTTTCCGTTATATTAAATTGTTTAACTTGAACCTTTGTAACTTAAAAAGGGAAATAAATTGATTTTCTTTCTTTCTTTCTGTTGGGAAGAGGCGACGCCCTGGACCTTCTTTACCGTTTTCACATAGCTACCACTACTAACCTAAGGCGCAAAATGTCAATAATTTTATACCATCGGATTTCTTTTATTTTCTTCTTTCAATGGTATTTTTTCATTGAAATGTATCAAAAATAAGCTATACAGAAAAAAATGTTAAAAAGCACATTTTGTGTCGATTGCCCAGTTAGAAAAATGCATTTGTTAAGAGTAAGAGGATTTTTTTAATATTTACTTTTAGCAAACAGAGCTGCCAGTGTGACCGATGGAAAAAGAGGGAGATGCCCTATAGATCGGTTTCTGAACCGCCCCTTTCCGGCAAGATAGCTAGCATCTATTATTTTGCAAAGAAGAACAAATTTAGTGCGTGAAGCTGCCTGTGGTGTGGAATTTCAACTGCGCACTCGTGTTCTTTGTTTAATTTTTAGTTGGAATTTGTTTATTATTGCAGATACCGACATAAACCTTTATGATATGTAAAGATTATTAAATTTTGCATCGAATAGTACTAATGTTAATACGCTACGTTAATAAACGAAAATGAAGTAACACTTTTAGTTCAATCGACGTATGCTACGTCAATTGCCCGAATAAAGGAAAAGTTCTATCGACATGTGGATGTCGATTGGCCGGATATAGGGTTAAATATCTAGGTTTTAAATTGACCATACCTGCTGTCAATTATAATACAGAGATATTTTATTTGTTTATGTGACTTTAAAAGCCAGTGGAGCTTTTATCTAATATTCTAACACTGCTGTGGAACAAACATAAAGCATGGCTGTTCATTGACCGGTTGAGCGATCCCGTCCTAGCACGCAGGTCGTCACTTGTAAGCTATTGATCCGCATGTAAAATGTATTTTCTGTCTTATATTTTCCACCCTACCACCAGGTAAATTCTTGCTTTATATTAGTATTGTCTTCATAATTTCCCGGTAATTGATTTTTTATGTATGTCAAACTCATTTACTAATCCAGATTTTTAGCCGTAAGTATTGATATCATTATGAGTATTTTTTTAACTTCTTAGGAAAAATTATACCGAGAATTATCGTACCATGATTATCCTGTTAAAAACCAATATATTTATGTTGGATCCATACAAACTGACCAATTTCAGAAAACATTTACATGCGTGTATTTAAACTCATACATATTTTTTAAATTACTTTTGAAACATGTATTGTAAAATGATTTTCTTAAAATTCTTTCAAAGTAAGAAAAACACAGTAGTTTCTAATGAAATACTTCTTTTACACTAATTAATATTAGTTTATGAAAAAGAAATTTTTGTTTAATTTTCAGGACAATTTAAAGCAGAAATTGCTTGACCAACTCAAAAGCCCCAGAGGAACTTAACATTCATGAACCAACTAATGAGGTTGGTTTTAATCAAGGAACTGTGATAAAATTTTATCACAGTTGTGATGAAAATTTTAAGTGTCAAAATGTAATTAATATGTAGACATTTTTTCAATCAAAATAGTAGGTGTTATGGATCTATTAGATCTATAAACTATTTGTGTTGAAGTGTAGGTTGGCTTGCTACTCATACATGAATAACAATTATTTGTAATCAAACCATATTTATATAAAACGTATATGAGCAAATATTGGAAATAGTATAAGATAACAACAATTCATAGATCGTAAATCCAATATAAAATTTATTTTTAATATAACACAAACGTTATCGAAAGCAAAGCTTCCATCTTCAGGTTATGTGTAAATAAAAATTATTATTTTGTACAACTAGAAAAATATATAAATGAAAAACATCTGACTATTTATTAAAATTTAAACGTGGAGAAAAACATGTGAGAGAATCAAAGAGAAAAAGTAAAAATTATGTTGACTTTTTTATAATAAAATTAATCAGTCTAGAGTTTAAGATAGGTCCTTCATCGTTATTTAATAGCTTATCTTTTCTTTCTGATTTTATAAATTACGTCTCCCATGCATTTAAGAATTTAGGCTTGACTATCTGTTTAGTAATGAAACATTGTGTTTTGAAAAATTATGATTATTGTCTATGCAATGGGCAGCTATAGCAGATTTTTCTCTTCTGTTGTATTTAAAATGGGCTTGATGTTCACTGAACCTTTTGTTGATAGTTCTTTTAATTTGACCTATATACACCATTTCGCAATCATTGCATTTTATTTTGTTTATGCCAGATTGAGAATCTTTTTCAACTTTATCTTTAGGGTTACTTATTTAATTTTTTTATTTATTAGTGGATTTAAATGATATCTTATATTTCATGTTCTTGTTAACTATTTTTTGTACATTTCTTGAAATGCTTGAGTATGTGCCACTAAGCCATTTTTCACCTTCACTTTTTGTATTAAATAAAGTTGTTCGGTTTCGTTTTTCATGTTTTTCTTTGCTTTTCTTATCATGTTATTAATCAATGATTAATTGAAACCGTTAAAAATTGCGACATCTTTTATGTATTCTAACTCTTTATAATATCTGGTAGCAGTTAAAGGTGTATTCAAAAGTCTGAATATTAATGAATTGAAAACAGCTCTTTTTTGTTCAGCTGGATGAAACGAGTCATTTACTATGTATCTATCAGTATGAGTCGGTTTTCTATATATATCAAATTCTAAATTGACATTATTTCTGATGACTAATAAATCTAGGAAAGCAAGTTTCTTATCCAGTTCTATTTCGTGAGTAAACTTTATACTAGGGTAAATATTATTGATTTTGTTCATAAAAACATTTAGGTTTTCTTTTTTGCTAAAAACAGCAAAGATATCATCAACATATCTTATCCATACTCTTGGAAAATAACTAAATGATTGTTTTGCAAATTTTTCGAAATGGCTACTAAAAATATTAGCTACCAGGCAAGATAGTGGATTACCCATACTTACACCATCAGTTTGTGCATAGTATTTATTGTTGAACGAGAATATATTCTGATTCATGCAGATTTTGATAAGTTCCATATATTCTTTTGTTTCATTCTTGGGTATATTGATGTTACAAAGCCATTCTTCGATTAATTCAATGGATGTGTTTATGGGGACATTAGGATAAAGGCTGACAACATCAAACGACACCATATATTCATCATCATCTAAGGTTAAATCTTTTACTAATCTTATGAATGCATACCATTTTTAATAGATAGTGTTTCTGGTTGTCGGAAAGAAGATAGATTTTTCTGGAGCCATTTGGCTATATGGTAGTTTGGTGAGTTAACAGAAGATACGATTGGGAGCATCGGATTGCCAGTTTTATGAATTTTCGGCAAACAATATAACTTAGGAAGAGAAGGATTCGTTAAAATCAAGTTCTTCTTCTGGTGAAATAATTGAAGTACATCGTTTAAGAGTATCAACTGTACTTGCTATATATCTACTTAGTGGGTTGTATGGGTAAGGTTTATATGGTCCATTATCAATCATACTTTGGACTTTTTGAAAGTACTCTGTTTTGTTTAAAATTACTATTAAATTACCTTTATCGGCTTTTAAATAGAAAACATCCTTTTCTTTTAATGAGGTTATGATCTTGGACTCATAGTTATAGGTATTAGTATGATAGGTTTTGCTATTATATCTATGTTCGAAAATGGCTTTAGATATATCATACCTTATATCATTCTTCGTTTGTTGACTTTCATATTGAATATGGGTTTCAATATCAATCACTAAAGACTTGATGTCATTTTTATCAAGTCTTTTTACTTGCCAGATTCCCCATTCATTCTGTGTACGTTTAACGGGAGATCCTACCTACCTAGTGTACGTTTTCACTGCCCCATCAACTCAATTAATGATATTTTATGTCTACTTTTCTTTTTATTATTTGAGATAAAATATACTTTTGATAATTATCATATAAATTTTTATGTAAATATAATACATTTTTATTTCACTTTTCTCAAATTTAGAAGCATATTTTCATGGAATATTATGATTGTATTTACATATCGTTCATAGTTTATATTGAAATACCCAGGGCCCTTGTTGTAGTAGTTTCACCAGAGTTACTATATTTATATAATATTACTACTAGACCAATAAATTTATATTTTAGTTGCTTGAGTACATATCATAGCAATAAACAAATGTTATTCAAGGTAAACAAATTAAAATAATACTATTTATGTTGTTTTAATTTAACTCTGTGTTAAATTTAGGACTGCCTGATTGAATCAAGTAGAAGATAGGAATGAGGAAATAAATTAGGTCTAGGTTGAATATGAATGTGGTTTTATTAGTCTAAACATTTACAGAATGGAATTAAATGTTAAATCGTTATGCAATTTTTAGTAGTAATAATACAAATAATGAATCAAAGTATAGCTATTTCATTTTACCATACAGGGTTATTATATCAGCCTTCTTTCTTCTGTCTGGCAAGACCAAACACTTCTAGGCTACAGGCTGCAAACTGAATAGATTCAAAATAAACTAGTACTATTTTTAATTAATAAACTTAATTTATATGAATAAAAGAGATTTTTAACAATTTTGATTTTTAAAATTGATATATAAAAGATAAAAATGAAGGAGGCTAAAATGAGGTAAAAAATGGAGAATGGCTGTCGATTGAATGAAAGAGAAATGTAAAAATGTTGATACAGCCTTTATGATAGATAGCTTTGGTTTTCATAATAAAAAACTTATGAAAATATACTATAAATAATTATGATTAGTAAATGTTATGAACAAACGTGAGACAAAATGATTTAAAACGATAAAATAAGAAAAATACAATCAATTATTAATGTAAATCTTTACACTATTATAAGAAAACGGACACAACTACCATTTAAGTAATTAGCAACTGAAATTTATAATTACAAAAAGTAAATAAAAATAGGTTAAGAGATATTTTTTCACTTTAAAATTACCTAACCTATTTTAATATTTAATGACAAGATAATTAAGTTATGAGACTCTCATAAAATTAGTATAATTTAACTATTATTATTATGATTTAATGAGTATGTATAATGACGAATTACATTCATTGATATGAATAAATGCGAAAGAAATTACACGTTCATAAAATGTATTAGTCGAAATTCTTATTATTGGAGAGATATAGTTTTTTTTTTTATAGGACATGCTGCAGTAAACTATAACCCATACATAGATATTATTAATATGATGTAAATAATGATAATCTAGAGCTACTATTGTTAGGCTATTCACAAAATTATTTTGTAAAGTTTTCTCACGAAATAATAAATCCATTCCAACTTAAAACTGCCGCTGATTGAACACCTGAGTGGTAAACTTCCTTAACTACAACTTCGTAACGTACTTTACACTTTAGAGGGGGGTTCCCTCACCTGTTTTTGTAACTAATCCATTGCTCATCCATTATCTTAACACATTAGCCATTATCTTTTACAATTTATTACATCTGCTATACAAATGACATAGTAAAAATTACTTAACTCAGATTTGGGTGATGTTTACAATTTAATTTATAGTACTTCAATAAAGGAGATTTATTACAAGTCTTTGAACGTTGACAGGCCTTACATGTTTTTAGTAAGAAAGTCATAGATTTATGTCATCTTAAATTCATATTTCTTAATAAACAATAATTTTAATTTATAATTACTTAGGGTACAGTTAAACACAGTAATGAACTAATATTCAAAACTGTATTCGAAAATCCGTTCGTTATCAATGCTATCATCAGTAGACAACTCAAAAATATAATTTATATATTCATTTTCAATACATGATCTCATTAATATAAACATGGAAATATTCCAGTTATTGTTTATAGAGATTAACTATCGGTAGGTCATAATAATATTTATAATAAATTAAATTACTCCTTTAAAAAGCTCTGAAACAGTTTTGTTTCAAAACTGTTATATTTCCTAGCCACTAAAATTATATTTGTAATGTATTCCCCTTTATCCCAGTTAGATGTACTGTAAGAGTGCAAAATTACAAGAATTATTAATAAATGATGTTTACGTCACAACATTTAATGATAAATAAATTCACAACGTCGACAGAAACATTGTATCAATTGAAAAATATTGATTTTAGTTTCAAGTATACATGTTTAATTTAATAATTAATCCTATTTTTTATTAAATTAATGCCACTCTATTAATGA
The DNA here is from genome assembly GCA_035578905.1 of Stictocephala bisonia. Lineage (NCBI taxonomy): Eukaryota > Metazoa > Arthropoda > Insecta > Hemiptera > Membracidae > Stictocephala > Stictocephala bisonia. The sequence continues at coordinate 154,634 of JAQJVL010001417.1, read as the reverse complement.
TAGTTACCAATTTTAGTTCTTTAAAAACAGATAACATATTTAAACGCTTTCAGAAAAGTATTTCTTTATGATACAGTCTTCTAAAACCAAATAATTGGAATACAAATTTTACATTTACATAACAAATAAATATTGAGTCACCAAAGTATAATGTATATATTTTTTATCACAAGTAAACTAAGTTCATGTTTAAAAGTGAAAGAGAACAAGAACTTAGCAATAATCGAGTGATTCAAATGTTACTGTCACTTGTTTTCTCTTAGAAAGTACTGTATATTCTCTTCCGTAAGAAGTCAGTTTATAATTGTAGTTGATTCTTCAAAATAAAGATTAGTTCAATCAAAATAATTTTTAATTAAAGGGTACAGTTAGTAAAACATGAATATCATCTACCGAACAGCTGTAAACATTTATTTGCTATACTTTTATTGCTATCAGCAAATTTTTCAGTCAGCATTTTGCAAACAGTTGATATTCTTAAATTTCATATTGTACTGTACAACAATGACTGTCTATAAATTCAACTTGCAGTGAAATATATATATTTAAATTCATACTAAGGAACGAATTATAGATAATGCGGTGAATAAATACACGAGTATTAATAGGTTTGTCCGGAAAAGATATGTTCATTATTTTATATAATGCAGTATTACTATTCCTAATCCATTTATATTCAAGTAATTGAATCTATCTCTATTATTGTATCCTTCGTCTAATTATATTCACATAAATCATATTTACTTCAGATTTATCAACAAATGTGTTGTTCGTTTCCTTCTGTTTTTTTATGACATATTGTAAGGTTATACATATTGTACTCATATTGTCTGACTAAATAATTCATAAACTAATTTGTAATTACATTTAGTCGTATTATTCTGTTACTTGTGTTGAATTAAACTATGTCTCATCAAATATAACATGTATAATTGTATACAGTATTCCTAATTCATTTGTAGTATAAAGAAGTTCAATAAACAGTACACGGGACAGAAAGTATACAGTTATTATTTTCCTGAATATTAATTTGAAAATGATTAAAAATAATTAAAACAAAATAATGCAATAGATATGTTTATTTAGTTGTTTAATATTGAAAATAAAATGTTTACATGTTAAAAAAACTATTTTACTTTCAATGTATACTAGTGCTACGTACACCTTTATATGTATTTCTGCTTCCTGGTAGGTATACTTGGAATATTTATCCATTTTTAAGGTAATATTTTTACATCAGAGTACTCTACTTGTAACGATATGTAATAATCCAGTCCACTCCAAACTTCTTAATTTCTTTCTTATTATTTATAGAAATATGTCAATAATATTTCTTAATAATTACCATCATTTTGGTTTGCAGCTTATTCAATTTCTCTTATTTTTACTTAAGTTCCCTGACCTTCCTACTCCCTATATTTCTCAATATAGGGGAAATACGCACAATGTTAACATTGTTTGAACAATGTCGTCCATTGTTTAGCGTAATTCACCATATTTCTCTCAAGTATTTACACTTGCAATAAACCCCTATATAATTTCTATAAATGTAGTTTTAAAATTAGCGTATCAATATTTCAGAAATATATAATAACAATTATACATAAATATTGCAATTACATAAATATATAATGCAATACATAAATATTGCAGATAAATATATCTATGAAATCGTATAAATTGTACACGAAAGACCCTATAAGAACAATAAATTGTTTTAGTTTACAAGTATATAATAGAACCAAATGATACGAAAACATGAAACCTAATGGTGTGAAAACGTATTAGTGTAAAAACAAATAACGTGGCAGACCTAATAGAATTACCTTTGTAGCTCTACTACAAATAAACATATGTACAGCTTAAAGATGAGTTAGTATGATTCATTTCAGGAATACAGAAATAAAAAATATATATATTCGTAAAGAAGTTTGTTTTTGATAAAAGTTTAGTCTCAACGCAATAGGTTTAAAATATTTATTGAAATTTGATTGAGGTGTATTCAAACTTAAATATCTTTTTAATATCATTTTAATTTCAAGAATTATCTTAAATGAGAGTAAATGTTTATCAAAAACAAACTTCCTTATGAATACATATTTAAAAAATTTTTTGGAGACTTTTAATAAGTACTTACCATTTTTTATAAAAAATTATAGCTATTATACAGGTTTCTGTGTCGACTAAAACTTTAAATTGTTTAAAAGGCTAACAGTTTTATACTTCACAACGCTTACTAAAAGCCTCGTATTCTTTCAAAGACTATAAACAAAGTTATAATGCTGCTTACCAAGAACCACTTTGCATTATTGAACTTTTATCCATGAAATCGTTTTTTATAAACACTATTTTATTGATATTTGACAAAATGGCATTCAATAAAATGGATATCACCAAAGCAATTTAAATTTATAGTACAAGTTAGAAACGAGAAGCATTGATATTTTGTGTTCCATATGTTTAGGACATTCTATGCAATTATTATAAGAGATTTTTCTTTTGTAATAATTTGCTATACAGTGAAAGCTAACACAATACAATTTTTCAGAACCTTAAGGTGAGTGGAATAGCATTCCTTTATATTTCATGATTATCAGTTTAAAAAAAATATATATACACGAGTATTCGAATATAGTTGTATTGTTATACAGCCAAATGATTTCCTAGATAATGTAATATACAATACACGTGTATTGTCGTGTATCATCATTACATAAAAATGTGTTCCGTTTAAGTTTCTTCTTTACACAACGTTTTAAGTATTTACATAACCATTTTGTTAGTAATAAAATTCAGACATATATCCTTTTGAGATGCCTATAACAATCACCTTAATACGTAGTTCTAATCTACAAAAGATTCTATGGGGAACTCGAAACAATGAATAAGGTACTTAGAGGAAGAAAAGAGTGATTTAAAAACGACTGTTACAGTCTGCCTCCAGGAGTTTTTTTGTTTTTACGTAGCTGAAATTTATATCACTATATAATTACTTATATGATATGTATTCTTCTATTTTGCACAACGACGCTTACTCAACACGAAGAACAATAATTTATAAATTTCTCCGAATATATTGGGGCTTGCATGTAAAGATTGATTTAATTTTTAATTAAAATTGAACCCTTGGTACAACTGTGGCCTATATAATGTTTAATAAGTTCAAACTTCAAAACTGTATTTCATTAAGAAATTATGTATTTTAGTTTATGTTTTAAACATTTATAAAAATGACACTCATACCCTGTTAGTACAAATATAATAATACAAAATTCCAAAAACCTACATGATGAACCAAAATTTAACTTTCTATTAGTAGTTTTTTATGCGAAAAGTATTGGATTTATGATGTTACTAGAAGAATTGTTGATATTAAGAAGAAAAAAAATTAAAATATGAAATATATCACTTAGGTTTTAAAAATCTTTAAAAATAAATTTTGTCAGTATCCTAAGTAAAATTGTTCACCCCATTATTTTGCGTCATTTGCTGACTCCTGCTGGTAAGGTAAATCGATCGCATACAGAAAAATGTAGGTATAACATAATTGATGACTGAATTTAATTTGTATGTTAAGCCGGCCATACTATTTAACTATAAGATTGGCCAGAGTACATAGACAAACAATGTGAAACGTTATTATCTTAATAATAAATTTCAAATTAAGCTTATGTATTTTACTCTAAGAATGTTTACTATTATTTCATCTGTAATTGTTACTTTGTCTGTTTTCAATGAAGCAATGTTTTAACAAACACAATTGATCTATAAATTATTAGTATTAGTTGTGTTTAATTAAATCAATTACAGTTTATTAATTAATTAATTAAAGATTCATTTAAAGTTATAACTAAATTAATCTTATATCATGCTAGCCCCCAATACATTCGGAGAAATATATAAATTATTGTTCTTTTTGTTGAGTAAGTGACGTGAAAAATGGAATAGTAAATATCATAATAAATAGTGATATAAATTTCAGCTACGTAAAAACAAAGCAACTCCCGGAGGCAGACTACAACAGTCATTAATAAATTGCTCCTTTCTTCCTCTAAGTACCTTCTTTACTGTCTCGAATTCTCCATAGAATCTTTTGTAGATTACAACTACGGATTAAGGTGATTGTTATAGATGTTTCAAAAGGATAGATGTCTGAATTTTATTCGTAACAAAGTTTTAATGTAAATACTTTACACGTTGTGTAAAGAAGAAAATAAAATGGAATACGTTTAGTAAAGAAGAAAATAAAACGGAACACGTTTTTATCAAATAATGATATATAAAAATACTAGATTTATAAAACATAGGATTAGTAATAGATTCATAAAACATATTACTTTATAAATTAAAATGTTACAGTTTATATATGTTTACATTTATTTACAAGTAAATAAATGTAAACTGTGCTATAAGCTTACAGGTATCTTCTTACTTTATAGACGTGACGTTAAAAAGGTTATTCTATTTTAATCATAGAAGTAATTATAAATATATAACGAATATGATAACAATATTATTTTTATTTTATGATAACATTATTACTTAACATTATTTTAGGTCCATTTATACTTGAGAGTTTAAGTATGATGTAAAATAATAGTATTGTGAAATATCACAAGATATTAGAATTAGGGAATTGCAGTAGTTTGCCGCTAGATGAATAAGTAGCAAGAAAGAATAAGAACAGAATAATACACGTAAGGTTAAGCTTATACTTAAAATACCCAGATTTTAAATAAATAAAAACCACCTGATAATAGTATTACATATAAAGAGTTATGAAGGAAGATTTAAAACAATACTGAGTAAATATCTTCTTAAAAACATTATTTAATTGGAATCTGTCCACAAAAATGATTGTCTTACACAGGTGTTTGATCATTTGACATGATTCAATTATTATAAATCTATGAACTACGAAGAAATGTCTGTTATTAGCAAAAATTACTGACACAAATATGTAAGATACTTAACGGTGTAGTTATTCACAATTACGTACGTTACAACTATTTTCACCGTATGTTGTATCCTTCGTCTAATTATATTCACAGAAGTCATATTTACTTCATACTTATCCACAAATGTGTTGTTCGTTTCCTTCTGTTTTTTTAATGACTTATTGTAAGGGTATACTTATCGTACCCATGTTGTATGGCTAAATAATTCATAAACTAATTGGTAATTAAATTTTGTTGTATTATTCTGTTACTTGTGTTGAATTAAACTATGTATCATCAAATATAACATTTACAATTGTATACTCTTATTTCATTTTTAGTATACAGACGTTCAATAAACAGTACATGGGAAAGAAATTATACAATTCTTATTTTCCTAAATATTAAATTGAAAATGATTCATTATAATTAAAATTCAGTAGATATGTTTATTTAGTAGAAATGTTTGTTTCAGGATTTTAAAGCCGAATTTGATATTAACAGTTTTATACCTATGTAATATAGTTATAGATGAGATGTCATGTTGTTTAATATGTGATATTAACAATTCTATATTACTAATTTTAATATTCATACTAAAATGACGCAGACTTCACTTAATAAATATTAAGCTCTTCATTGTTTATTAAAATTGGAAATTTTACAATATTTTATTTTGATTTGTTGCAGTATACAGTTTAATAAGATCCCTATTGAGATAATACTTAAAAAAATTTTTTTTTCTATTCCAAACTGCTACTGAGTTGTATTGTGTAAGAGAGTGTACAGAGTCCACACATGTTCTATACATGCAGGATTTCAATATTGCAGGTAAGCTAGATGTCTTTAGCTTAGACTGGCTCATTTCCAACACCACAATGTTCTCTGCCAAGTTTGTAAATCACCACTTTGACGACAATCATATATCTAAGTATTACTTTATCCACTGGTATCGACATCAAAGGAAACGTTTATTTCATTTCTCATGTAATTATACAATTACTGTGATGTGATTGATATACATTCTTGTATATTTCGGTTTTAGTTAAATTAAAATGTATTTTGTTCAAAAACAATATATGTTAAAACTAGTGTGTATGTTTTTATGATTTGCATCATAAGTGTCTTCAATGTGATATACGCAAGATGGTCACTCTATTTTGTACTGTAAATATAAGAAAACGTCTACCTTTAGACTTACATGAAAATTAAAATATGTCAAAGTTAACTAATTATTTTATACTTCCCACAAAAATTAAGGTAAGTGCAAAAAAGTTGTATTTAAGTTTTGGATTCATAGGTATTTGTTTTAAACTCTAAAGGTTAAAAACCACTGCACGTGCATGGAAGGGTGGGTGGGCCAATATCAATGTACGTGTATAGGAGGATATGTGAGCAAGAACATTGTACTTAAATTCCATTAGTATTCCATATTTTTTCACATTAGTATTTAGAGTGGAAAAACACAAATGAAACTTTTTTTAAATACAAGTGTTAAATGGCAAATTATTGTGGTTGGTGGTTAAGATTATTTGGTTGGTGTATTCTGTGGAGTACTAATAATAACATTCTTTTGGATTTAATGGATTTGCCAAGCTTAGTTTTAGGTCCATCCTACGTTTAAAACAAAAAATTAAGAATACATTTTAATAAAAATTAAATTACCTAACAAGTCAATCTGCATAAGTAGCTTACACTAGCTTTGTTCTCACACCTATAACATATCAACCATAACAAAATATGGACTTGAACTAACCGGGAATGTATAAAAGCTACAGATCGATTGTCTCGTGTAAATTATCTAACACTTGATTAAAAAATGTACGAAAAGTGCGAAAAAGTTGTATGAATAATATTTTTGAAATTTTGATAAGGCATAGGGAACACATTTTACTTAGAGATAAGTTTTGGAATATGAATGTATAAGTAAATACGTAGAAGCAAAGTTCCTGATAACAATACATTTATAAATAAATACAGCATTATCTAACAGATAATGTTGATATACAGTATTATGTATATTTATGCTGTTATAACAAATTTTAAGTAGTATTTTTCAAAAATATTACTTGAGTATTGTTAATTTTATTGTTTAAATGTCCAGAAAGAATGCATTTTAAAAATAGTAAAAAGCAATGTTATTTTATTTATAATTGTATTTTATAAATATCATGAATATGTAAACAATCAAATTATAAATTTGTTGTGTTATATAGGTAAATTATTTATATACGTTTCATTAATAAATACAATCAAGAGCAATCAGATATAATTTTAAATTAAAATAATCTTTGTTTTTTTTACCGTGAAATTTCTCAAGGTTTTTGGCTAAGTAATGATTGAGTACTTGGTGAAGATAAAAATACTTACGAAAGAACAACAGAAGTAATTGTGGAGGGAAAACTTAAACACTCAATATCTTTGAACTCTCTTGTTGTAATATTAATCTTTACACTCATTGTATTCATATTCTATTGAAAACACTTGTTCCGGGCACCGTTGGTCAGAGGACTAATGGATATAGTCTAGTTGTTATGCAAATAATAAATATAATCTTAATGACACGTTAAAATTCATAACTCCCAACTTAAATATAACTGATTTAGAGATGCATATGCCTTATTTAGTTTCCATAAGTGTTATTTTACCAAAAATTATTTAAATTCCTAGGCCTATCATACGATATTTTCTGTGAGAGATAAACCAAACTCGTGTGAGATTAATGGTTTCAATTGTGTTTTTCTATTTATTTCCAACGCAATCTCAGGGATACATTTAGAAATAAAAAAGTTTAAACTAACTGTGTGTTTTTTCTAAATTTTTATGATCAATCCAATGATAAGGTGGTCTGTAGCCATCCAAAATTGTCAAAGATAGTTTCCATTGCGATGAGGTTCCTACATTTTATAATGACAAATAATGGAAATCTCTAGTCATAAGCTCTTAAAACAAATATACAACTGTCTAAGTGCAGGTTTGATGAAAATATTATATACTCTTATCATTCGATACGTGCATTTTAATGTATAGAATAATTTTTATGTTGGAAGATATCCCTCACTAAGATGTTATTCAACACCACACTAAGCAGAGAACCAGCCTCAAGCCTCATAACTTATGGTAAGGACGTTAATTATCTGCAGAGTTCTACAGTGTTTTGCACCAACCATCGACACATATTACAATGTAATACAACTACTTCTTCCATACACTAAGCCTACTCAGTTAAGGTAATGACGGCTGTACGACTAGCATCTAACAATAATGTATTATTTTTGTTGGAATGAATTATAATTATGTAATTTACATACATATATGTAATTTAAAATGTAGTTTTTTTTTATCTAACTGATTAATTGTTAGATCATATCCATACATGAAAAAATCTACATCCTCAAACAAACAATAATTTATGATGGAATGAAACGGTTTTGCAGGTTTTATATTTTTCATATTGTATTGAGACTGCTGGAACATATAAACAAAATAAATATTAATTTCCAATCAAGTGAAACAATATTATTCATGAAACACAACAAGGAAAGAAATATTCACAACGTAAAATATTCAAGACAATCTAGATAGTATTACTTGTTCTTTTGTGGTACATGCATAGATTAATTAAACATTACTATGTGGAATTTTACCTTATTTCATGAAATATAAAATAGATAAATATTTTCGTTATAGCGTTGTCGACATAATATAATATATAAAATATAATATAATATAATATACATTGACATAAAAATATAAAATAAAATATACACGGTTAATGATAAAGTATAATATTATGACAAATTTAGTTAATAACAATCAAAACACATCATGTAACTGCTAAGAAAAATATTTTACTGCACATGCGTTATTCAATTTCAATTTATTAGCTATACTTAATTAGCTAGTTTTTCTGTAAAATTGCAATTATTGTTAATCGGTACAACTGTTATGAGAAATACATATATTTATTGAAAAGTAAAGACCTTAACCTAAATGACATTGAAGCATATTAATGTTTTACAAACATAATGTTTGATAAAATAGCACGTGTAAATAAATAACAATCACGTCATAATGTCACTAATTCATAAAAAACAAAATAACGTCTAAAATCAAATAATAATCAATAATCCAATGTTTACAATCCCAAATTTTAGCAGAAATAATGGATGAAATTTAAAAAATCAAAATCTGTTACGGCAGGCAGCACTTTAGGAATGTGTGAACCCGTATTGAATCAAACTATTGAAATAATATATGAAATGTTTATTGGTAGAAAAAAAAGTATTGAGTTGTTAAATATATTCTAAGAGATAATAGTCGCTTGGGAAAAGGGGATTTTATACCTCATAGAGCTGAATATGACATGTGAATAGTAACTATAGATTATTTACTATAATAAAACAATTAATCAAATATATTTAGTTATTCTATACTGTGAAAGTGTTCTATAGAGATGAAGAATAGTCGATAGAGATATTATTGATGCCGTATTGCAGTTTCTTCAATATCACAATGTAATATTAAAATATGTAATACAAAGTATGCATTGCAAAAGTAAAATATTGCAAAAGTCTATTAAGTAAATTGTAGTTCGGCAAAGTGTTAGTAAAGTTGGTTTTAAATGATAGAAAGTACTGTAAAAATGTTTTAAGTATAATAAAATATAACAAGGATGGTTTAAATAACGTTATAATTATGTTGCAAACGAGTTTAAAAACATCCACTCGAAAAATATTAATAACTCACTAATCAACACAAAATTATATTTAAAAATTACTTATAAAATATTAAAAGATTATTTGTTATTTAAATTTTTCTAATTGTTTCTTAACAAATATTATTACATCATAAATAATATAGACCTATTATTTGGAACATAATATTTATCTTATAGTGGCACTGAAAATAACTAGACTTTTATAAACAAGAATGTGTCTTATATGGAATGAATATTTCATAGTTTTTATACCATATCTTGAAATTGGATTTCCTAATATCAATTATTATTTTTTAAATTTAAATCTTGTCAGCGTCACAAGTATATTACAAAAGTTTTTTATTACAAACTTTTTATAATAAGTTTAAAGTGTTTAGTGCTGTATTATTTCTAGAACAGTTTAACTCAACTTTCCTGGAACTTTAAAAAGACTTTAAATGTAATTAAATTAAATTTCGTTGAGTAATATTTAATTTAAAGTAAAATTTACTTTATAGGTACTCTTGTTTATATTGATTAAGTTAGTTAATGTCTAAGTATGTATTGTTCAGTTTGTATATTTAATATTTTTTACAAATAATCGGTGATAGTCCCAAACTGTTGATGTTTTAAAGAGTCTCTGCAGTGACTTGTGAGTAGTGAGAAAACTGTCATATTGACACCATTTATATTTTATTGGCTGTAAGCAGTTTACGAACATAACTTGCGTTGGAATAGGACCAGGCAGTTTGAGGCACAGTCTAGTAGGGGGAGGGGGATGCATATGTTTCTATATGTATTGCCGTATGTGTGTAAATATATGTTATTCGTTACTATGTACATACTATATATAGTACAAGTGAATGTTGTGACACATATTCATACAGCACAAATATATTACAATACAAGTACAAAATGCAAAAATATCACGTTGATTGATTTCAGTGAGCCATGCTTACCTTCCTCACACCACAGGGATTCACAAAAGTATCCCTAAAAAATTTAGTGGGTGGAGTAGTGCATACAGTTTCAGTAAATATAAAAAAAATCAATTGCATATTTCGTGTAATAATATAATGATTCTGTGCAAATATTGAGATGATATTACTGTATATATCAAATTCTAGCTTAAGTAATATTGATGTATTAATTATCTCACAAATAAATGTTTCTGAATAGAATGCTGTGTTGTATGGGCTAGGTACGATATTTATAACTAAGATATATGTATATGTGATAATTTAAAATACCATTAAACATTTGGATATACATTTGGATTGGGATATGATATATTTGTTGTATATTAAGTTTTTAATTAATAATTTAAAATTGGTTTTACTAAAATTTACAAATATAGTTTTTATTTTTCAGCAGCTATAAGGAGACTAATATATTTCGCATTCATTCAAATTATGCTTTTCTATGGAATATCATTGTGCTATTTAGCCCAAAATTCTATTTTTGTTAATTTAAATAGCATGATATAAATAGAATAAAAAAACAATTATTTACAGGAATACCCCTACATCTTTTGACTATAATGGATTTGGGCAATTTAGCAAGGTTAACAGATATTAGTAAGCATTTTTTTATGTAAATTCCAGAAATCAACGTAATAAAGGGTGTTGTCTAAGACGTAGGTTATTTTATGTTCACAGTCACGACAAAAATTATGGAACACTAACTTTAGAACATAGGATACCACCACTGCTCAATTTATTGTCTATTAATTTGCAAACACTAATAAATAGTTATCAAATTTAAACTTTGCTTAAAATGCGTTTAATTCTTTTGTCAAAAAATGCAAACTAATATCACAATAAATGTACTTGGTAATTAAATTTAAAATCATGTGTTTATTTTACCTACAGCTCTAACTTTATTACCTATAATTGACAAAACTTCATAACCTATATACAATCATCACTTTTTTCAATAACATTGAGTGTAAATAAATGTATTTTTAGTTCATCGATAAAAAAATGAATATTTTACTGCTAAGAACAAACAATTATATGTTATGGTAAAAATAGGGTTCATTCATCCAAAAAATGTAGCCATGGACTGAGCAGACGATAAATTCGACAAAGAGAAATAAATAGTACTTCTTGTTTGTTCAATAAAATTATGTAAATATGAAATGAAATGAAATATAACTTTATTGTTACTTCATGAGGTGAAGTTAGGGCTTCAATGCCCTCTCTACTACTTAACCTCAGAATAACAATTAACAAGAAATAAGAAAATAAATTGACAAATAAAATATAAATTATAATGAAAAAGTATAATGTACATTAAAAATGTGAACATTACAGTTAAACTTACACTAAAAGTAATTTATCTATCTTAATATATAATATTACATTTTTCTATTACAACTTTTTTTTCATTCGTTTGGCACAATAACTCATTACCGCCATCACCAAGCCACATCACCACCAGCCACTACTCCCGTGAAGCCCACAGCAGATAACACCTCACCTCCACCCCGAATCGAGTGCGCTTATCGATGAATCTGATATTATCAGGTAGAGCATTCCAGAGTCTACACGCGAAGACAATGAAAGATTTATTGAAAGTGGTGGAGTGATGGACTGGAATAGCCAACATTGAATCTCCGTCTAGTTCTACGTACACTAACTTGTGACAAGTAAACAAATTTAGCTCTTGTAACAAGTCAGCTCTTGCAGGTAATTAGGAGTTTGGTTTTGAAGAATATTGTACAACAAAATCAAGATATTGAATTGGTGAAGAGTGTTTAACTTTAAGATGGATAATTGATTGAAAAATGGAGTAACATGATCCTTTCGCCTCAGGTTGAAAATAAATCTGATACAGTATTTTTTGGGGACGCTGTAATCTTTCCACGAACTCAACAAACATGTCATTGATTACAGTATCACAGTAATGAAAGTGAGTGAAAACTAGAGTCTTTAACAACAACACCTTGACATTGAGTGGAAAAAATGAGGCAAATCTTTTCAAAGTATGTATAGCAGCAAAACTCTATTACACATTATAGTAACTTGATCAGTCCAGTTCAAGTTATTGTTCATAATAAGTCCCAAGTTTTTAATCTGTTCACAAAACACTATATTGTTAAGTTTGACTTTTTGTATATTTGTCAGGTCAATGTAGGAAGTAAGTCTTCAAGAGCCCAACAATAATGTTTGGGTTTTGGCCTCATTGAGTTTCAAGCCATAATTGACAGCCCAATTTGAGATGGACTGGATATCACAGTTAATGTTAGTTACAGTAGTAGGCAAGTCTTTCAGAGTGAACTGAGTATAATTTGTAAGTCATCAGTGGAATTTGCAGAAAGTGGTAACAGTAAAAACATCGTTAACGTAAAATAAGAAAAAGAACGTGCCAAACACAGAACCTTGGGGCACACCTCTGTTCACCAGTTCCCAGTCAGATACACTGTTGTCAGCCTTTACACACTGCTGATGGCCCTACAAACATTTTTATAAAAAGAAGGAGATGGTAAATAAAGTCGAACGCTTTATAGAAATCAAATAGGATCTAGATGGTAAATAGGGACTTGCAAATGGTAGAGCAGATATCATCTGTAATTTTAAGAAGAGCAGTGGCAGTACTGAATCTTGAACGGAATTCAGATTGGAAATTGGACAATAATCCAGCACTCTTCATAAATGATGACGTCTGCCAATAGACTAACCTTTCCATGCATTTTGTCAACGCTGGCAAGATACTGATAGGTTTGAAATCTGAAGCAGCTTGAGATGAAGAAACTTTTTGCAGAAGGTGCACAGCAGCAGATTTCCACTTTGATGGAAAGGTAGATGTGGTCAGGGATTTATTGAACATTGCTGTATTAGCACTTAGTAATACTGAAAGTAAGAGTTTGAGAAGTTTAATAGGGATTTTATCAGCTCCGACTGCATTGCTAGTGATCTTCATCACAGCATTAAGCACATCAGAGTGAGAAAGAACTGATGGTGATGGCGACAAAGAGGAGTGGCATTCAGCTATCTGACAAAGTCACGAGCTCTAGACAGATCGATTGGAATGTTAGTGAAATATTTGTTTATGACATTAAGATCAAGGGAAATAGGTTTTTCACTGTTGTTCTTTCCAATACCTAGCTCCTTGACCTTAGACCACAAGCCAGAGAAGACCTTATTACATTTGACTCCACAGGAAGATCTATAATAGAATCATATCTTGGCATTGTGAAATTCTTGCTGAGTCTTATTTCTCAGTCTTTTATATTCATTCCAATCATCAGGCTGCTTAGTTATTTTAGCCCTACGACAAGTAATTTTCCTTAATCTCCGAAGTTGACCTAAGTAGTCATTGATCCATGGGGCTGGTTTCTATGTGACCCTCTTAGAGATCAAGGGAGCATGCTTTTCAAAGAAACAAATTATGAAATTGTTAAACATGTTTACCATAGCATTGACATCAGGAGCGTGGATACACACTCTTCATGCCAAGGTATTAAGAGTGAATCAGCCAGAAATGCATCAGAATCTACATAATTGAGTCTCCTATACGAGATGAATTTAGGTTCAAATCTTGGGATGGTTAGACGATATACTCAAAATATCAAATCGTGTCTTGACAGGCCAAGGGCAGAGAACTGACCGTAGTGTACGACATGAGACGAGTCAGAGACACTGCTACTGATATCTGACGTCCAGCCAGATATCAGTAGCAGCCGTGTGGTGCGTTGCTTGTAAAACCTTGCCGGAAAGCATTATTTGATTATTTTTTGTGGTAGTCTATACGTCGTTAACATAGCTGCAACTCCCGGGTAAGGGATATTAGGGTTTCCCGCGGACAAACTACCCCATTAAGTGAAGGGATGGCTTGTTTTGATTCTCACATCCACCTAAACACTGTGTTTATTCCTACTGCATTTTTCACATTTATGTTGTATGGGCCTGTGATATACGTTGTATCATTCCCGAAATAATTTACGATGTATATGAAAGCTAGTAATTTACAAATAATTGATAAGATTTGAAAATAATTCGTATTTATAATGAATATATTCTACAATTTTCAAATTTTAATATCTAATAATCTATTAATTTCCAATTGTAATAATCTATTAATTTCCAATTGTAATTACTTTAACCATTTAATTAAAAATACTGTAGACTTCAAACGGTAGTAACAATTTCACTGGAATGAAAGTAACTATAGTTATTATAGACTAATAAGCCCTAACAGAAAACGCGTGACCAATACATAATCTACAGAACGTGTATAGGATGACTTTTTCTTAGCTCACGAACTTGTTTCGTTCTCCAAAAACCATCAGTATTTTCTTTTCCAGGCCAAATTGTAACTGGCTCTTTTTCCTGACCAACCACAATAAATTTTTTTAAGTCATTTAAAGTATTAGTTTATTTTATTCTGGCTTAATTCCTCGTTTTTCTATGAATCCAGTTTTATTATGTTCGTAATTCAACAAAAGGAAACTTAAATATCTTGAAAGTCCACAGGAAGGAAACTATTTTCTTTTCTGTATACACATTTAGTTTTATCCGATTATCAAACTATGGTAGTTTTATAAATAAATAATATAGTGCAGAAGATATTGCAATAATCTAATCCATAGTCCTTATTTATTGTAAGTGGACGTAAGATGTCAAAAATTACCTAGTCGTTGAGTTCTTAACTATACAAAGACAAATTGTAACTTTAACAAACACAGATGAAATCGGAAATTGAACGGTCCTTCTCTTTGTATAAATTTATAATTTATTATATAAGATTATTTAATTTATTATAATAGTTAAAATTTTACAAATTTAAAAATATTTATTGTTAATTTATTGATATAATGTGTAAATTTTCCATTTTGTTCTTTAAATGTTGAAAATATAATATGTTAGTATTTTACTGAACACCAGAAATCAAAATCTACTATATTTATATATCACTTATATTTGCATTATTATCTGGTTGCAGTTCCCATAATACAAGACATTTTTTGTGTGCATACAAGTATAGACTTGAATATTTTCCTCTTTTACTTAAAGATGAAAAAAATATAAAATATATTAGTTGTTACATATTTAAAGACATGTGATTATATGTCAAGAAGTCTCAATGGGTACATAATCTACTTTTGTAAAACGTGCATGAACAATAAATACGATAATGTTCATAAAATCAAAAGTTTGATTTATTTTACTCCTTTAAAAAAAATAAATAATTGTAGGGCCAAAATGTAGCTGTCAAAAGAATTTTTCACAACAAATTTCCAAATAAAACGAAAATATCTTGGATGCTAAAATTAATTTGAGTCGTATGGAATTCACATATTGAAATGAATTTAAAGTAAAGATATAATAGAAAATTCATACGATTTTATCTATTGTAAAAAAAGAAAAATAAATAAATAAAATAAAACTAACAATGGTAAACAAGTCACATAATTTGAATAATACATTTGAATAATACATAGTCGTTGTTACATTTGAATAATACTTTCGATAAAGAAACCTCATTTTGTAAAGAATTCTTTTTTTATTTTGTCAATAGATTTTCATTATTGGAACAAGACAATAATGTGAACTAAAATTTACAGTAAAGAGGGTTTAAATTACTAACTCAAATCAGTATTCCTACTATTAAAAACATTTTTTAATTATAATTACTTTCATAACCTATATGTCATGTATGAGAACGTTAAAGAAAGATTAAATCAGATCCCTACAGACCTGAAAGCTGCACGTAGTTCTACTCGGCCCCTTTAAACGTGCCTTGGCTTCACGCCAACATATATATCTCTGCAATGTTTGTAAACCTCCATGACTGACTAAATCTTGTAGTCGATATATCAGGTTCCACTCCAGTTATCGTGGAGGAACTGCAGTAGTTGGACATGTATCGGAAACTTCAGTTGTTTCAGTTTGACTTCTTTAGAAAGTGCCTCTTGGTTATAATTAAATTGAGATATCTGATTTATTTGATACTATGGAAATGTTGCATTTAATTAAATTAATTTCATTTCGTTTATAACAATTATTATTAAGTAAATATTTATATTCATGTTAACGTAGCATAACATTATTACCCTTACTATTAATTATACACAATATTGAAAAGTATTGCAAAACTAATATATGATAAATTAACATTAATTTATGCAAATTTATTATTTTTAGCAGTATAATGATATTGTGTAGCAGCATGACTTTTATTTATTTATAATTTTACAACATCAATACTCGTATGGATTCGATTTAAAGCTTTAGAATATTTTCAATTATACAATCCATTATCTCTCAGATATTTATATTTATTTGCTTGCTATAAATATATGTCATTTAAAGTCCGCTTTTTATGATCATATATAAAACATTATCCACTATCAATGCTCTATCTAATGTTTACATACATCTTAGAAAGGTCCCGTAAACATGTGTTGTTATGATTATGGCTTACCCAATTATTAGCATAATTGTAATGGACTATTTTATCTATATTTAATACTAGCTGTACCCGCCCGCTTCGCCGGTCATAATATTGAGTTTTAATTGTATCATTGAAATGTGGAGCAACCTTTCAGTTTACATAGTATCCAATTTACAACAGCTGATGTTTTGTGTAGTTTACTACTGTACTCAATTATTTTTAATTTTGAAAGTTTTGCCTACCACAATAATTTTATTATATTTGTTTTTATTTAACAGCTGTTAATAAAATCAATCAATCAAATAATACAGCTTCACAAGAAATCAATTTTGACATATTTAAAACCCAAGCTGATATTCTTTTTATATTTGACTTATTATACCTTCATGCATCCTGCTATTTGATTAACATCGAAACTTTAGAAGTCCAAGAGATGGAGCCCTGAGGGATTAAAGAAACGGGAATAGGACGGAAACCTTCCCTGGGGTATATAGAACAACTTCCCCAAGTTTCATGGTGATCGGCTGGACGGTTTGTTAGCGCATAAAGGATAGACAAACAAACATACTTTGGATTTTATAGATATAGATTCTAAGGTATTTACCTTACATTATATTAATAAATTTTTAATTTTATACGATTATATATACAACTATCAGATAGTGATTATATTGCATGTGGGCTAACAGGTAAAACTTGATAACTAATTGTAGATTTTAGGGTTATAATAGGTTTTTACCAATGAAGCACAAAAACAACCTTGTTACATATAATTTTAATACGCAAATTATATTTAAATTCTTAGATGATGGATATTTAAATAAACTGATACAGTAATAAGAAAATAATATCCATCACACTGAATTTGTTTTGTAGAAATTTAATGTTTTATCAAATTACTGTTATTTGTACCTTATTACGTTGAGACTAACTTGTTTTGACTAAATATAAAACTCTGTAAGGGTCTTGTAAATACATTGGAAACAAATATTGTTTGTTTAAACGTGGCTCTGCATTAAAACACTGAACCTGTACATACTTATCTTGATTAATAGTAAACTCAACAAATCTCAATTACTTGTCCTCTTAATAGTAAATATTAACTTTGAATAAAGAAAATTAATTAATCTATTTTGGTTACTAAAATGATTGAGTCATTAGAATTAAATTTGAAACAATTTCGATTTAATATATTTCACTAAATATTCTGCATATATACATATTATCTATTAATTTTGTGTATTGAAACACTTTGCTCGTATTAAAACAGGAACTGAACCATACAGACATTCTATATACATGTCTGCATATATACAACATAATTATTTCATGCGTGTAGAAAACCTTACTTCTATCCTACCTTATTAGACTCTTACATAACAGCCTACACAATTATGTAATTGTTGTATAGAACAGGGGCTTTGGCATGATTCTACATACAAATGTTTATATTCATTTTAAACTGTTTTTTTATCAGATAAAATTGAAAAATGAAACAAAATAATTTGTTTTCTTTCTGTATTATATAATTGTGGGTAGTCAAATTGTGTAGAAGGAGTCATAGATACAAGTTATATTCGACCTCTCTTATAAATATCATAAAATAAGACCAAATGTGTGCAAATAACATCTATACTGTTTGCTTTTGATAATGTTTGTTTTATTATTTTGGATTTTTGCCTATTTCAATTTTAAATTTGTTTTTAAGTTAGAAGATTTTTGTTTTACTTCTTTTAATATTAAAGTGTAGTAAATATATATTACCTTAATTATTAAATTTTAATTTTAAGAAGAAATTTAATACCGAAACTTTATATTGTTTTTCATTAATAATAACTATCCAACATGCCCTTTATTCCTAAATTCTATACATTCATAAACTATGTAGAGTTTATACACTTAATATATTAAATTCATGTTTCAAAAATGACATTCAATTTATTTATAAATAATATTTCCTTAAACAATATGTACTTTATATTACTAATAAGAGCTCTTCAAATCGTAGTTTAAAATAACACACTATTCAAAAGCTAATAAGTAAGTATTAAAGATATCACACCAAACTAGTGTCCTGATACCACACGCACGGTAGAGATAACCGTAATTAGAAAACACTCTACAATCTGATTAAGATATTAGGGAATGGTGTATAACACTACATCTGTGTAAAGGTAATCTGTGTTACTTTTTCTCATTCGTGAATTTCCTGTTGTATACCAAGTACAAATAATGATGAAACATTTTATAATAATCAACTTTCTAAATAATGATTAACAAAGAGAATATGTGAAAAATTAATTTTTCATTTTATCCATCTGTTAGAGCAACTTGTTCTGTAGTATATGTTATTTTTCAAACCTATTGTATTATAATCACAGTTTATTTTGTCTGAATTTACTCAAGTAAATATGAACAAATCTCTGCCTTATCTCGTCTAATAAATATTGTTATAATTTAAGAAGAAAGACACCAATACAAACTCACATTTAAACAAAATTCTTTCTTATTTTGAAGTTTTTTATTTAGGAAAAGTTAGTATTCCTTAATAATTAATTATTGCATTTTTTATTTTATTTAATACAATAAACCTATTTAATTTACTTTCTGGTATTGTTTTAAGATTTGTACGACATCTAATAGTAAATTGGATTGAATAAAAGTTAATTAGCATATTGAGGCCATAAGATACTGAACAGATCATTGTTTTCTTAACTTGAAAATAATTATAAACATTGCATTTACCTATAAGTTATATTTCTATTGGAATTATCATGCATTGTTCTTTTAAACTTTCAAAATCATACTGCTCAACATTTTACTATTCAATGATAATAATACAATTATTATGAATACGTAGCACTTATAAGTAAGTGTTTTTTGACAGGCTACATTTAAAATGTCCTAAGGCAATGGACCTCTTTACCTGCATATAAATAAAAGTAATTGATCTTACATAATGACAATGAATTTTAACTTATGCCATTTTCATATAGTATATTATCAAACTTAAAATAGTCCTCTATATGGTAGACTACGTACATGTACTTTAAGGGTTACCATATGGAAAGAACTACATTTTAATGTGTACCGATAAAAGGCAATGTAACAATATTAATTTATTTTTACGTTTATTACACAACCAACAAAAGCAGCTCTTGAAGCTTTGAATGGAATCCCCTTCAGTTGAATTCGTTATTTACGCATTGTTAGTAAATAATTTGAGAGTGATTTGTCCTGAAATCATTTTATATTCAACCCACATGGAAATTATCTAATACACGTGTAAAATATGAAATGAAATCGCAAGTTTAATGTTAACTTTATTTAAATGTTATTATTATTAAATGTTCTTATTGAACTGGAAACTCAAATATGAAGTATAACGTCAATTCGAAACAGGACTAATGATTAATTTTGTATGTTTAATTGTTACCAAAATATCAAAATATACTATTAAATTATATTTGTATACACTTAATTAAAACTTGTACTATATCATTTGTAATATTAATTGTTTGCTAAATAGTATGGCTATATTTTTAAATGCTATAAAAAATTATAAACAGTACGTCATTTGTTAAATAATTAAATGTTGATAATAAAATAGAGTACATATAAAATATATATGTATAGATTTTATCATACATATATATTCAATCATACATATATATCATACATATATATTTTATCATACATATATATCATACATATAAACCTATACATCATATATATGTATAGGTTTTAATGCAATTAATTATAAAAATGAAAAATATAGAATAAATTATTTAAAAGGAAAATAAGTTGTCATTTCAAATTAATGTTTAGTGGCACCTAACCTCACGAGAGAACCCGAACTGCAGTGCCATTATGCTTATAGGCCACGTATTTTTAACACTTTTTAAAAATATTAGAAATTTACTCTTCTTTTTTCATAAGCGGTCCCTTAAAGATTTTTAAATTAAAATACTATGTAAATATATAGTACAAAACTGAAATTTTTATTATACTACGTAAAATCAGGAAAATGGCAAAATAAAAAAATTAAATAAAATTCATGAAACAAAAACACGTGGTTGATTATCAGCCAAATGAAAAGCTTATTGCTTACAAAAGGTAAGTAAAATAACTATAATTTATTAGGCGCAATATTATTCATTTAGATCAGTAAAAAACGCGTTTATATTGTACTACTATAACTGTTAAATAGATGACATTTTAGCTTAATGGAGCAATAATTTCAAACCTTTAATTTGATCAACCATTGCTACCGATTGAGTTCACATTGCATCACCAGTTGACTAAGCTATTAACAAGATTGACAGCTATTTAGAGTCGAACTCTTATAACAATATTACCCAAATAAAATTTTATATAAGTAAAATATTAAAAGAAAACTGCTTTGTTTCGGCATGCTAATAATAAAAAAATATTATTTTCTTCTGTCAAAAAGGGTACATAAGCAGTTAGTGGCCCTTTAAGGGATGCAACGCCATTTAATATCGTCTGCATTAACAGAAACACTTAATGTTAGCTATTTTTTTTTTTTTTTTAAGTGTATTAGTGTTATGTAATGCAGGAGTAACATTAATTTGATGTTACTACCTCCATAACATCTATAATTTGAACAGGTATGTTTTAGTAATACTAAATTGAAAATCTTTATCGATTTAAAGTATTATAATAATTAACCTCAATCATAAAATTAAATAGTTATTGTCACGTTATATTAATGTTACCATAGAAACTCTTCGTATTTTCTTGAGTAAATTCAGACAAAATAAACTGTGATTATAATACATTATATTTAAAAAAATAACATATACTACAGTACAAGTTGCTCTAACAGCTGGATAAAATGAAAAATTAATTTTTCACATATTCTTTTTGTTAATCATTATTTAGAAAGTTGATTATTATAAAATGTTTCATCATTATTTGTACTCGGTATACAACGGGAAATTCACGAATGAGAAAAAGTAACACAGATTACCTTTACACAGATGTAGTGTTATACACCATTCCCTAATATCTTAATCAGATTGTAGAGTGTTTTCTAATTACGGTTATCTCTACCGTGCGTGTGGTATCAGGACACGTAGTTTGGTGTGATATCTTTAATACTTACTTATCAGCTTTTGAATAGTGTGTTATTTTAAACTACGATTTGAAGAGCTCTTATTAGTAATATAAAGTACATATTGTTTAAGGAAATATTATTTATGAATAAATTGAATGTCACTTTTGAAATATGTATATGATATATTAAGTGTATAAACTCTACAAAGTTTATTAATTTATAAGAACACCTAAAATTAGAAAAATACTTATTATGAATGTTTTTATCTACATTTCTAAAGACAAATCGATATATAACAGCACTTAAGAGTTAGTTTTAACAGATTATGGGAATAGATTAGTTTTAATAGATTACATAGCAAGTAAGGGAAATTCACCTGGTTATATTAAGATGTTTCATATGTTATCACTGTTTATATTGTATGTTGAAATGTTATTATTTGGTCACAATATAAAGAGAAATGCTTTATTATTCAAATACATATACTCTATATGATGGATAAATAGGTAAGCGAGGTTATTTTTGGTTAAATCTTTAAAATATTTGTATTTAATTAGTGCATAAATAGCCCATATAATATGTTTAAGTAAATTACTTAATATTAAATTTTAAGTTGTTTGGTGAAATTTTGAATAATATTATTATTTGAGCTAGTCTTAATTTTATAAGGGCAATGTTGATAATCAACACTTAAAAAAGGCTTGGATGTATCTGCAATAAAATAAATAATAATTCAAACCTCACAACTTAACAATTACTGTAATAATACATCCTATTAACTCAACGTAACTTCTATTTCAGAATTAAATTAATGTTTTATATCTTTATATAAGTGGTAAATGATAAGTCTTAAGGTGACATAGGCTACTTTACTAATTAATTTCTTAAATTCAAGAGAAGAGTTAAAAAAAAAACATATGTCATTTTTATAAACTGAAAAACATAATAGTTTTACAAGTGTTTAAAGAAGAAGTTATAATTATTTTAAAATTAAATGTATTTAGTATTTTAAAATAATTTTAGTTTAGTTAATATGACAATCATATAATGTGTTAAAAATATTTTACATATTAAAAAAAAAATACATACCAATAAAAGATCCGTTATAGTTTAGTTTTAATGAAAGGACTTTATAAATAAAATCTCTTCTATTCTATCAGAATTAAGGACTAATTGTACTAGATTACTTACACTCATTGTGATTAGGCTTTGCAAGACTAATAGTTGTTAGTGAAGCATTTTATCTTTTGCTCAGTATTTTAAAAACAGTGCCTTAAATATCAATTTCCGTTCCAGTATCAGGAAGTTCACTTTTTTATAAAACTTTTATGGTGTAATGATACGTTATTCTAATTATTAACATGTGGTTTTACAATTACAAATCGAAATAAATTGTTTTAAAATAACAATAAATACGATAATAAACAGGCTTCACTCATTTTTAAAGTATAACATAAATTTCATTTACTTATTTTTTATGCAAAATACAAAAACTGTGTAGATGAAAGGATGTATAATTGTTAAATCAAATCTAAGTATAGTTTTAAATGTACCGGTAACATAAATAATAATAATAATTATAAAAAATAGCCCTTTACCACAATTAAGTACTGAAAATAGTCGTCATTAAGGAAACTATAAATTAATTTTAAAACTATTACATGTAAGTAAGAAGAGGAGAAGGGAGTGGGAGTAATATCTGACACCAGGAATAAAACGTCTGTTTGAAAGCTATCTTTGACGTAGATGGAGCAACTTCATTCTACAAAAACCTCTTTAAACTCAAGAAAATATATGATATTTGCCCTAACTTTAAAGTTGCCCTGGTGAGTTTCACGTCGGTCTTATTCGTTCATATTAGTTGTATCTTGAATTGTATTGTAATTAATTCACTTTAGTGCTTTTCAATTAATATTAATCTTTGATCAGTTACTTGAAAACGTACAACCAACAAGACAATAAATATTTTATAGTCGTTTTGGATACATTTTTATTTTAACATAATTACCTTTAGGTTGAAGCACTTATTTCAGCTGTAACATCTACCATTTGTAAATTCTATAATACCTGCGGCAGTCATTTAATGCCGGTATACCTTTACCGTGCTTATTAACACTTGCTCTATCACGCTAGTACACTTACTTGCGTGTTAGGGGTTCTTTCCTTTCTTAATAAGCCTTGACTAAACGCATTTGAAAAGTAAATCTGTATTTAAGTCTGGCAGCCATATACTGTATCTGAACTGTATACCGGCGAAAGGATTCAAGAAAGTTAAACGTGTTGTGTTGGCCTTTCTCATATATTAGTTTGTGTTACAGGATGATAAAATTATAAATAAGATATTTCAGACAATTATGTTATTTTTGTTAAGTTGATGTACTAATTTGAAACATAATTGTACTAACAACATGTGTGAATAAGTCCGTAATATATATCGTAACACAACACTTATTTGAGTTATTTATGAAAAAAATATTCTAGGATACCATTGGTTAATATATGTATCAAAATTACCATTTTTTTAACTTTACATAGCTAATATTAGATAAACTAACTTATTATTACCTTAAGGCCAGGCTTTAATTATTTATATCGTTATATTTTAAATTTTTTTTCTATTTTACGTTTAATTCCATATCATAGGTTACATTGCAATAACGAGGATTTAATTTATTAACTGTGAAATGTTCGTACAATTATTTAGTTCCAACAATCAATTTCTTAATACTATACAGACTAGGATACTTCATAGTGGTTTACTCATCTTTTTCGTATTAAATAATTGTAAATACAAGAGTTAAACACGATTTATTATCACTTAAATTATGAAACTATGTGTATTAGTGAAATTCGGTTAAAACAGTAAAGATTTTAGTAAACCTGGTTTCAGTTACTTACGTGGAACATTGCGAATTTTTAGATTGCGACTGATAGATACGAACATTGCGACTCGTTAGATTTTTTACTTTTTATGCTTTTTTTAAAATATATATTATTTACTGAGGCATTCATATAGTATAAAACCTTTACTATAAATAATGTTTATGTAGATATTATTATGTTAAAACTATGTTGTATTTATTCTGACTCTGAACTTAAAGGCAAGGATACAATTTGAACTATTCTTAATAAAATTCCTAACACAATCATATTACTAGTTGTTAATGTAGTTTGTTAAATAAGAATAAAAAAAAAGTAGTTTGCGAGTAGTCTCGTAGTTTCTTGTTAATGAGCAAAAAACTATTATTTTCAATTTACTCTTCAGTTTTTCTTCATGCATTATAGTTAAAATAATTGTTATTTATTTGTTACCTTGATGCACGATAGCATAAATTGTAATATAATGTAGCTACATATTTTTACCTGTTTCAGAACGAAAATTATGTTTTTTTAACATTTTTATTTTAACGAATCGGCTCCAGAGCACGTGTAATGATCTGAAATTTTTAGTAGTAGTATTTATTCGATTCAATTAAAATGCATTAATTAAATTATAACGCGAAATACATACAGTTATTCCTTCTAGAAGAAACTTTTAGTGTGTTAACCATAGAAGATTATAAACATTTTTTGTAAATTATCAAATGTGTTCTTTGAGAGAGTAAACATGTTGTAAAAAGGTCACCTCAACATAAAAACACCACTTTAAAACCACCCTCAAAGAGAATATAAAACTGGCGTACTATCTCTATACATGTGTGGTGCATGTACTTTATAGAGCCGAGGCACATGCAATGTTTGCAGCACAAACCGTCCTACTGTCTGTTGTGTTTACATGAGTTTGATGTTGGGGTACACAAACAATGTTAACTTCACACAAAACCAAGCTAATTAACACACTTCTTGTGGACTTTATCAGTTGCATCTGGCCGCAATTATTGAACATTTCCACCTTCCCACGTATTTCGTTACAAGAAATACCACCTAAAAGAGGTTTGTTTTATTTATTATAAAAACACTGTTTGTTAGTATATGGTTTAAAAGCTATGTGAGATGGTTAAGTTAAGGTCATCGATGGGTCGAAATTAGATGGTAATAAATCTAAGGTCGACTCATCGTTGTAAATTAATCTTTTATGACAAATATCCCAATAGCTTAATTAACTGTATTGTATAAACTGAACAACAACGAGTTGGTCTGACTAACATCTAACTGACAAGCCTGATACTTAGTAGTCTCTATCTGAAGCATGTTAACTCTCAACACAACTTCTAAGATGTCTCTAATGGTGGTTATTTAGATGAAAACCATTAAACTGTTCCCATGTAACATTAGGATTACTTAAAATAAGATTTTGTAGACTGAAGTCTTCAGGACTTATACTACATATCCTATGGTACATCTCTAACTTCTTGGTAAATATTTGTGACGTTTATTTCAACTTATGTTTAATTTAGGTATTTACTTGATAGTAGTATTTTATTTTGTTATAACATACTCTCAAATCCAGGACTAATTTAACTAGCAAATGGAAGGTATAGGGGATATATTTTTTTTATTCCTATTGAAAATTACGTATATATATAAAAAAATATATACAGGGTGTCTTAAAAGTCCCACCCCCCCCCCTATTAACTTTCTTATGAATACAGATAAAGTGATTTACTTCTGGGAATGTTTATATGACCAACTAAGGAGTTTTTTATGTATGCAAATTTTTACACCCCCTCTCAAAAGGGGGTAGTTTGGGGTAAGTCAAAATTTTTAAATAGAAACCCCTATCAAATGACACATCATTTTAAAGGTAATATTAAAAGAAAAAGAATGGCGGAAACTAGAGGTCTCTAACATTAGTCTATCAAATTTGGTGGCAGTTTAAAGTTGGAATTATTTCATAAAACCCCCGCAGCTTATGTTACATTTAAAATTGTTGTAAGGCAGACAAAACATTCACCCACCAGTTAGTTTTGAAAACTGATGACACCTAATCGTAAAACAAGTTATTACAAGAATCAACAAACACCAAAAACCACAAATAACATAGCATTTATTTGGTTTTGGTTTGTCTGACCAAAGTCCAGTAGGGCAACCTGGGAATGCAAGTGGCTCCTTCCTTATCTCTTATTAGGTTACTAGTTAGTACGTGTAACACTTTCAGTTCAGTAACTGTGTTAAATTTCTTTTTATTCGTATTTAATAAAAATGGCTCGGTCAAATGAAGATAAAGTAGAGATGATATTGTTCTATGGGGAAGCTAGGAGAAATGTTCATGAAGCAGTTGGTTTATTTAATGCTGCCTATCCAGATAGACCAGTAGACAGAGCATACATTAGACGTTTAGTAAACAAATTCTCAACAAACATTAGTGTCAAAGATGCACCACGATCAGGGTGCCCTGCCATTGCGACAGAAGAGATCCAAATTCAAGTTTTAGCAAATTATGCTGCAAACCCACATGAATCTCTGCGGTCCACTGCCCTTGATGTTGGAATTTCAAAAGATACTGTTCACAAAGTGTTAAAGTGTCACAAGTTCCACCCGTACAAAGTACAGTTAAATCAAGAATTAAATGAAGACGACCCTGACCGAAGACTTCAGTTTTATGAGCAAATGTTGCAGAAGATTGAAGAGAATAATAATTTAATATCACATATATGTTTTAGTGATGAAGCATCATTCTCTTTGCATGGGTAAGTCAATCGGCACAACTGCCGTTATTGGGCAAACAGTAACCCCCACTGGATGGTTGAAGCCCATACGCAACAGCCACAAAAATTAAATGTATGGGCTGGAATTTTGGGAAGCTCTGTTATTGGGCCATTCTTTATTGATGGTAATTTAACTGGCGTTAAATACTTGGACATGTTATGGAACGGCATTGTCCCAGCAATAAATGAAGTAGTACAAGGTACTTATGAGCCTGTATTTCAGCAAGATGGTGCTCCTCCACATTACAATATGCTTGTCCGGACATTCCTAGACCAAACGTTTCCCGATAGATGGATAGGTCGACGTGGCACTTTGGTAGAGTGGACGGCACGTTCACCTGACCTTTCACCTCTGGATTTTTTCTTTTGGGGTTTCCTCAAAAGTAAAGTTTACGACACAAAGCCCACAAACCTCGATGAATTAAGGACAAGAATCGAAGAGGCCTGCCACCTTATCACGCCTGAAATCTTACAAAATGTGAGACGTGTTTTTCAATCCAGGCTTTTTTACTGTCAAGAAGTTCATGGCAGCCATTTCGAGCATCTCATCTGAGTGAAATTGAGGTGAGAGTTCAGCATTTTGACCATTTTTCCCGTTCTAAAATTACTTAGGGGGTTTTATGAAATAATTCCAACTTTAAACTGCCACCAAAATTGATAGACTAATGTTAGAGACCCTAGTTTCCGCCATTCTTTTTCTTTTAATATTACCTTTAAAGTGGTGTGTCATTTGATAGGGGTTTCTATTTAAAAATTTTGACTTACCCCTAAACTACCCCCTTTTGAGAGGGGGTGTAAAAAATTTGCATACATAAAAAAACTCCTTAGTTGGTCATATAAACATTCGCAGAAGTAAATCACTTTATCTGTATTCATAAGAAAGTTAATAGGGGGGGGGGGACTTTTAAGACACCCTGTATCTGTTAGTGGCAGGCCATTTATGTTCAAAATCTTGATTTTCAATTAAAATTGAGACTAAAATAGGTGTACTTTACCTTCACGTCAAACAGTTCACAGTGTGTGAGTTGAGAATACCAACTACATGTTTCGCCGTGAATACGGCATCTTCAGGTTGTAGAACATAAAAAATAAATAAGTCCCAGTGGGATGCGTCACAAATTAATTAAAAAACACAGTTTACACATAAAGACATCGAACATTAAAACTTTTGGTAGGCCTACCACACATATTTCACGGTCCACGGCGCGATCGGAAGCAGACTGGAAACAATTCGATTAGGTTACTCCTCCCACCACTCTTCTGTTATCAGTAGGGCAATGGTCGATTTGTAGATGATATGTAGATGATACCATTATGTTATTCAACCTGCTTTCATATCCTGCATACGGATATGAAAGCAGGATAATTGACAGGATCGTTTCCAAACACAAAAATAAAGATAATACAGTTTTAGTTACTGGACCCCAAGAAAATAAATACGTGTGTGTGGAATATAATCATTTAATCCAGAATAGCCTAAAGAGGGATTTCAAAAAACATGGCCTCCAACTAGTCTTCAGAACTACAAACAAAACAAAACATGTGTTGTCATTAAAAAAGTCCATCGAAAACAAAACAGATAAATCCGGCGTGTATAAAATCTCTTTTATGGACTGTCAGAATTTTTATATTGGACAAACGGGGCGAACCTTTGCTCAGCGTTATAAGGAACACCGCCCTGACGCCCGAGCAGACAAACAAAAGTCGACCTTTGCTCAACACTTGGTTGAAAAAAATCACACCATGGCCGATTTAAATAATGGCTTAGATATTTTACATATCTGCAACAAAGGAAGCAAATTAGACTCCCTGGAACAATTCGAAATTTATAAAAGTTTTAGTAATAACGATACAAAAGATTCCGTACTTAATGAAAAACTAAAATTTAGGTCTCATTCTATTTTCAACACAATAATGTCTCTAAACAGTGGACCTGGACAAATCGACCATTGCCCTACTGATAACAGAAGAGTGGTGGGAGGAGTAACCTAATCGAATTGTTTCCAGTCTGCTTCCGATCGCGCCGTGGACCGTGAAATATGTGTGGTAGGCCTACCAAAAGTTTTAATGTTCGATGTCTTTATGTGTAAACTGTGTTTTTTAATTAATTTGTGACGCATCCCACTGGGACTTATTTATTTTTTATGTTCTACAACCTGAAGATGCCGTATTCACGGCGAAACATGTAGTTGGTATTCTCAACTCACACACTGTGAACTGTTTGACGTGAAGGTAAAGTACATCTATTTTAGTCTATTTACAACAGTTCAGGGGCTACAAAATGGATTTTAATTCATCTGCCAGTCAAGCTAAACTAGCCATTCAATACAAGAACATAAAATTAAAATTATCAAACACAGTACAAAACATAAAGTTTAATAAAGATTGCCTACGCCATGACATCAAACCAAATTATGTACACGTAGTAATAAGGAATAAGTCATTTGCAGCACAGAAAACTAAACATAATGCGGAAAAAATGTGGTTTTGAAATGAAATTAAATTTATGTATAGAAAGAAACAAATGCTTAATTCGCTACTATTAAAGAAATATCTAGAATTAACAAACACGTTACATCCCGCTCAGTTGGAAAGCGTCCTACTGAACATTGAACTGGATATTGCCCGATTGATAAGGAATAAAAAGACCGTTTTGAAAAAGAAACTAACATGTCTTATAAATACGCAGCATAAAAAAGAAACAACTTTATTACCTGATTTCAATTTTTACCCCCGCGTAGTTAATAACACGGATATTGGGTTTGATGACGATGAGCTGTCACTTTTGAATAAGGGCCTTAATTATAACCTGCCTAGAATTAATAAGAATTCACTATTTAATGAACTTATTAACGCAGAATGTGCTATAAAGGCAATTCCCGAGGAAGAGGATCGTGAATTTGCCCGTTTCAAAATGTCTAAAAAACTCAAAAAATCTTTTAATAATAGTTTATCCGTAAAAGGAACTAACATCTCAGACATTCACAAAAAGGAAACTGTCACCCTTAAACGAATAAAAGATAAGTTAATCCAGAGTAACGCCACCTTATGCAAAGCCGATAAGGGAAATACTACCGTCATTCTGAACAAAATCGATTATGTCAAAAAGGTAGACGATTTTTTAATAGCAAATAATATCACACCACTCACTAAAGATCCTACAAAAACCTATCAAAGGAAAATAAAAAAGTTAATTAATGAGTCGAAATTAATTTTGACCAAAGATGAAGCAAAATACTTAAAAGTAATGAACCCCTCTGCACCTAGATTCAAAGGCTTGCCCAAAGTTCATAAAACCGGAATACCAATCAGACCATTAATAGATTTCACTTCTGCACCCACCTATAAAATAGCGAAAAAGATGGAAAAAATTCTGCGTAACCACATTAAACTAACTAATAACTACAGTCTGAAAAATTCGTTTGAACTAATCCATCATACAAAAGATATTAACATTCAAATGCATCAAACCCTAGCATCTTTCGATGTAGTAAACTTATACACTAATGTACCAATTGTCAAAACCATAGAATTAATCCAAGATAATTTATCAAAGAACTCCACCTTATTGCCTGAAGCCATTTTAGAACTTGTATTCCTACTGAAAGAAGTGTTAAAACAGAATTATTTTACATTTGAAGGCAAATATTACTCCCAACCGGACGGCCTAGCCATGGGTTCGCCCTTATCTGGTATCTTATCTGACATCTATCTCAACTACATCGAAAATGAATTTATTTTTTCCGAAAATAATAAATACAGAAATAAGATCTCATTATACAACCGTTATGTAGATGATACCATTATGTTATTCAATGGGAACACAAGACAGCTGAATCTATTACTAAATTACTTAAACAGCATAACGCCCAAACTCAAATTCACCTTAGACACTGAACAAGATGGAAAAATCAATTTTTTAGATATAATTATTGAAAAGAAAGACAACAAGTTCCATTATAGCATTTACAGGAAGCCGACAACTTCGAGCCAAACAATACATGCTACTTCCTACCATCCAATGTCACAGAAACTTGCTGCTTTTAATAGCCTCACTCACAGAATGCTAAAATTTCCCTTATCGCCTACTGATTATAACAAAGAATTAAACTTAATAAAACATATAGCGATTTCCAACGGATATGAAAGCAGGATAATTGACAGGATCGTTTCCAAACACAAAAATAAAGATAATACAGTTTTAGTTACTGGACCCCAAGAAAATAAATACGTGTGTGTGGAATATAATCATTTAATCCAGAATAGCCTAAAGAGGGATTTCAAAAAACATGGCCTCCAACTAGTCTTCAGAACTACAAACAAAACAAAACATGTGTTGTCATTAAAAAAGTCCATCGAAAACAAAACAGATAAATCCGGCGTGTATAAAATCTCTTGTATGGACTGTCAGAATTTTTATATTGGACAAACGGGGCGAACCTTTGCTCAGCGTTATAAGGAACACCGCCCTGACGCCCGAGCAGACAAACAAAAGTCGACCTTTGCTCAACACTTGGTTGACAAAAATCACACCATGGCCGATTTAAATAATGGCTTAGATATTTTACATATCTGCAACAAAGGAAGCAAATTAGACTCCCTGGAACAATTCGAAATTTATAAAAGTTTTAGTAATAACGATACAAAAGATTCCGTACTTAATGAAAAACTAAAATTTAGGTCTCATTCTATTTTCAACACAATAATGTCTCTAAACAGTGGACCTGGACAAATCGACCATTGCCCTACTGATAACAGAAGAGTGGTGGGAGGAGTAACCTAATCGAATTGTTTCCAGTCTGCTTCCGATCGCGCCGTGGACCGTGAAATATGTGTGGTAGGCCTACCAAAAGTTTTAATGTTCGATGTCTTTATGTGTAAACTGTGTTTTTTAATTAATTTGTGACGCATCCCACTGGGACTTATTTATTTTTTATGTTCTACAACCTGAAGATGTAGTTCATCTTCAGGTGTGGAGAATACCAACTACAAACATGTAGTTGGTATTCTCAACTCACACACTGTGAACTGTTTGACGTGAAGGTAAAGTACACCTATTTTAGTCTATTTACAACAGTTCAGGGGCTACAAAATGGATTTTAATAAAATTGAGAGTTGAATATTAAAATAAAATTATTTTGAGACTTTTAATACCATTTTCATTGTTAAGACACTGATCGTAAAGATATGAGTGACTAGTAGGGTAGAACTATGGTGATAAGTTCACATAAACGTGAGTAACAAGTGTTATTAAGATCGGCGATTTCTTAGACTAACAGATATACGTGGTTAGGATCATATAAAGTAAGGGACCTACAGCTTTATATTATCCGAACCACATAATATTGTTCTAATTTTTAACTACCTGACAAGACTGATATTCAGTTCTCTTTCCTCCAAACTCTGACTACCTGTGTTCATGAAAAAACATACGTCTTTAAGAATTAAACAGAATTTTCTGCTTAAACACTCCACCTATGTATATTAATCGTGCGATATATTGTATAAATGTTTTGTAATGTAATATTTCAACAGTCGCTATTTTGGTGATACAAGCCAACCGTCATGAGTTTATCGATCAAGTATACAAGTAGTCCATTGATCGCCACTTCGCCTGTCTAAATAACTGAGTACAACGGTCATTAGTGTCTGACTGTCACAACTTTGTGTTAGTATACAAGTAGTCCATTGATCGCCACTTCGCCTGTCTCAATAACTGAGTACAACGGTCATTAGTGTCTGACTGTCACAACTTTGTGTTAGTATACAAGTAGTCCATTGATCGCTACTTCGCCTGTCTAAATAACTGAGTACAACGGTCATTAGTGTCTGACTGTCACAACTTTGTGTTAGTATACAAGTAGTCCATTGATTGCTACTTCGCCTGTCTAAATAACTGAGTACAACGGTCGTTAGAGTCAGACTGTTACAACTTGTAAACCACTAAAACATTCCACTGGAGAGGGGAGCTATGTGATACCTATTAGTACAGACAAAGGTTAAAACTTGCACTTAAAGATTTCCTATCCCTTTTTTCCTTATTTTCTATGTTTTTTCCATTAATAATAAGGCATGTTGGCTACCTACACCAATTTAATAACATTATTAGGTATCTTTATTTTGGCCTTATTGAATTTTCTTTGTAATAAAAAATGAGTTGTAATATATGGTTTAATATATAAAATAATTTTACAGAAACGGGTTTTACAATTTATTAAAAAATATAGTGCTGATCCAAAGTAGATAAGCTAATATAGGGATACTATTTAGTTATAAAACAATTGTCTTTTAGGTAAAAATATTTTGCTCACAATAGTTAGTATTTTGTGAGTTTAATAACTATAATATATTTTAATAACAGTTTATAGTTTTTTATCCTATAAGTTTATCTTAAAATCATTTTAAAATGCCACTATACCATTTACTATGAACTACCTCTATTATTTTACGATTCAAGATCACTATTTATTAACATTAATATATATACTACGTGACTAACATAGGTCTATACAGTTTGAAATAAAATAAGAAGAGCGGGCTTCACGGCTTCTGTCGTATCCAACCAACATCAATTCGGATAGTGGTTTAGTGGATGCCTTTATCAGCAAGTAGAAAGGTCCTCGGCATTTATTTTCTACGTTATAAGATTATCTCAAAGTTTGAATATTAATATTGAGAAACAAATATTTAAGTAAAACAGAAAAACATAGAAATATATTTACATTACTCTAATATATTGAAAAATGTATATAAGAGGAGATTGAGATATTTTTCTAGACATTTTATATATTTTTATATATTTAACATCAACTCAAACACTAAAGTTTACACTGTCAGTAGGAGCCCCAACATGGTTGTATTGTTGAATGAATGTTATTGTTTCTTAGAAACACAGTCCAAGCAACAACCTATAGAGAACGTGTTCTGGCTGTTCACATATTACATTGGTTTATACTGAATACAATACGTAATTCGAGTTATAAAATAAGAGTTGAACTAAGGTTTTATATTATTTTAATTTTTTTCTGTGGTACTGAATCCTGATTGAGTAATAATGGTGATACAAAATAAAAACATATTTCAGCCCTTTCACTATCTATAAACCGCAAAGAGCATTATCTACAACCTCTCCACCTGAAAACAATACATAGAGCAAAATATCCATAAGAATGGAAATTGTTTTAGTGAACAAATAACGATATTTATTGATTATTATATTTTGTATTATTAGTAAAGGGTTCCATTAACTAGAAATACTGCACAGAAGCCGTTTCATAAAATATTGTGAAAGCAATCATAATACTATATAGATGTCTTTATGGAACTTATTTTAGTTGTATTTGTTTTAAGTAAATTACTCGTTAATACTTTTTACTGTTTAAATTATTTATTAGTCACAGTTAGTATTCACTAGTCCGTAATATTTATTGCGTATATTTCCATTTACTTTACTTGTTATTATTTTATAAATTAAAATAGTAGTATATTGATTATTCTCTCGCTACATACAGTATAAAATATTCAAGTATATATATTGAACACTTAATACCTTTCTCTAAAATTAGTATATTAAGAGATTTAAATATATACATAATTAAATATAACGTGTAGTGTTGAATTAAATTTCAAAATTAGTGGCTTTAAAAGGGAGCTTGAATAAAAAAAGTTATTCCAGGAAAAACACGTTCCTCTTTGAATGTAGGTAAATGCTTGGGTGATCATAAAGTGAATGGAATTATAATTTTTATGACCCACACACCCACCCATACACTACAGTGGCATTGACCCACCCACCCGCCCAGACACGTACAGCAAAATATCAGTTCTACAAAGTATTGCTTATAAGAAGTACGTCTAGGCCTTAAATACCCAGGTGTACTGTACGTAAAAATACCATTTTTTTTACATTATTTATTTTGTTACAACCATATACATTTTTACTACTAAGATTGTTGATAATATTTGAATATTTAGAATGCTCCAAGTTTTCAGGGTAACAAACACAATTTTTCGACTAACATGATACAAATATCGTCTTCAATTAATGTATGTTAAAACTAATTTTAGCATACATCTAAAATTAGTTTTTGTATCATTTCCCTTAATTCACACTAATTAAAGGAAACACTAAACAACTTCATTCTTTAAGACTAGGGTTGACTGTTACGAAAAACAAGCGTTCTTAAAAACTGTCAAACATAACAGAAATTTAGAAAATATAAAACATAATATGATATTTCTTTTGTATTCAAAAGAAATAAAAAATATGATAATTTTCAAGAAAGTATCTTGTATAATTTTAATGTGTGTAATAGTTTTTATGGATACTTGACCTTCTTAATAGTCAACCGTATTCTTTAAGAATGCAGTTATTTTATTTCTCCTTGTATTATTATGGGTTGAGGAAAAGGAAAAAAATCTGTTTTCAATGTAGGCTAAGTTAATTAGATCCTAGACCATCTTAGCTACGGCCAATCTTGGAAATATCAAGCAAATACATCAGAATATATAGAAATGTTATTTGAAGTTACATACTGCTATGTTACATAGCTGTTAGGTGTGCTTCAAACAATCTGCTCTCAAGGACATATTTTTATCAGCAATCCATAAAAATACGAATTATACTATTCCTAAATATACCACTGTTTATCAAATGAAAAGGAATAAACATTCATTTATATAAAAACGCTGAGTTTAAAATCATTTGATAATTTATAAACACGGTAGCTTGTGTTGTACATGTCAGTGTGTGCATGTTGTTTATTATATGTTGGAACACGCAATTATACGTGTGAGACAAAACATAATTTGCAGGTTATCTATATAGTGGAATAGCTATAAATTATTTATATGCAATAACACAGGTACCATAATAATACTCCCATACCTTATCACTGTCATAAAGCACATTTGAAACTAGTAGAAGATCATGATAATGAACATTTAGAAACTAAAATGTGCATATCTCAGTTATCGACTTGATAATATTAATGAATATAGATTTTATTCAATTTTAAAACAAATATTAAACTGTTATTAGCGAAATAACGTACCATGGCTATTAAAACAACTGATGGTAATAAAAATAATAGTATCTATAGTTTTTATTACATTGTATAAGGATTCGTCATTCGGATTATCCTAAGAGTCAATATAACTACACACAGATTGATAGATATCTACTTTGAAAATAAATAGGATCATTTAAACATTTATTTGTGATAAAAATTTGCTGATAAATAGAAAACAATAGTTGTTGGCCTGTTTATTCCATAATTTTGCCGTTCCTGATATCTATATTTTTGAATAAATAATGCTTATAAAACATAATTTGATAAAAAGCAAATTGTTATTCAAACAATAAATACGTGTAAAATATGAATATAACTGTCCAAGCCTCGATTCCTACGAAAAAAAAACACGATTTGAAGAAAATAAACTTCATTAGATATCAAACAGAAAAATAGTTAACTGTAACGTATTACAAAAATTAAAAGAGCTTTTAACATAATTGGCTATTTATTCTATAGAAGGGTTTGACAAGACTAGTAGACCATTACAAAATTACTTAAGCTTTAGATATGTATCAACAGTTTGTTTAGTTTGAAATCAGTAGCGATCCTATTGTACAAAGTGTG
Source organism: Stictocephala bisonia (assembly GCA_035578905.1). Taxonomy (NCBI): domain Eukaryota; kingdom Metazoa; phylum Arthropoda; class Insecta; order Hemiptera; family Membracidae; genus Stictocephala; species Stictocephala bisonia. The sequence continues at coordinate 117,234 of JAQJVL010001417.1, read as the reverse complement.
TTTGATATTACAATTAATAAAGGATATTTGACTATTTGCTAATTAATAATCATTTCTTTAGATAAATAATAGTTGAAAGCTTAAAAAATCGTATTACATAATGTATTGTGTTTGCGGGGGGGGGGGGGTTTGTATTAATGTTTATACATTTTAAACACAAGTCCTCAATATTTACCTCTTACAGTTTACTGTCATTTAAGTAGAGTTATTTATTTTAATCGTCTTCCTTCCAAGGAAGATAATGTAAGATTAAGAACTAGGTAATATATTCATTTCTCGTATTTTTAGATACTTTGCCTCCAATAACTACTTATATAAGGATTTAGAATTTAAAGAAGTAAATTACTAGTTCTTTGTAGGTAAAAGAAAATTCGGATCATAAGATAGGAAGTTATATGTGTTCCACGTTTTGTTCTTACGGCACAAGGGCTTTGTTCTGTCGCACAATAAGCCCACAGCTGGCCCAATAATCAGATAAGGCCGGGGAGTATCTGGGTTGATTATAGTTGAGGGGTGTTTCTGACAATAATATGCTATTTGTGGTGATTTATTTCAAAAATAGATTTTAGTCTTTTAATTCGTTTTACACTCTAATAGTTTGGTACGATGTAATAGCGAGTTAAATTGTAAAACCGCTAATTTTAAATGCTTGTGATGAAAATTTTCTTAAACAAAATGACTAACTTATGGGTATATTACATATTTACATAGTTAAAACAATGAATAAATGCAAGTAGATACAAAAAGGACGTGTTTTTTTATTTTTTACTTTATAAGTTTCATCATAATTTATTCAGTTATATGCAATCAAACTACTACAATACATTTCATTGGTAAATATACATATAATATATTAACAGCACAGGAATATTAGCTCTGAAAAGCAAACAGAGTAGATAATTTACTTTTCAAACATTAATTATAAATGGTAATTTTATTTTAATTATTAAAAAATACACAGTTTAACTTATCTGATTAAATATATCTCTCCCATTTATCTCTCCGACCATTACCATTTATATCCCATTTATACTATCTCTATTACTATTTATCTCTCCGAAATAAATGGTAATAGATTTTGGAGAGCAGTCAATTATAAGAGTCAATTATATTAAGCAATTATAAACGTAAATTTTCATGCCTAAATCTTCACAAACATCAATGTTTTCCTCTAGGTTGGAAATAAATGTTCTTATACTACCTTATTTAAACTTGTTAACTTATGTGTTGTGTTCTTTCTTTGTGTACAAATTTATAGTGTAATAGTCAATGTGTGTTTTAGTTTTTTTTCTGAAGCCATCGAGATATTTTACAGAACCTCTCTGTGAGGGTGCTTGGTCTCGTGACACGCAGTTTGGTGTGAGTATGTTAATGTTTACCATAAGCCCCAGAACGCTGCAGAGTGTCCTGTTAACTTGGAAAATAGTATTTTGGACATGATGTTTATTCTTAGTTTACTTTAGTGTAGGATATTGTAAAAAAATCAAAAAAAAAAAATGTTATTCAGGTAAATACAGTTTTAGAGCCTTAAATTCTTCACGATCTAACCGTACAAGGAATCTATTATTTTTATACATTTATTTTATTGTAATTTTAACAACGTAAGATTATTTAGCAATCTTCACTTAGTCATGGTGGTTTAAACCCCTAATCACTGAAATGGCTGTTGAATTAAAACAAGTAAATTACTAAACGCAAGTAAGATTTGGTGGTGGAGAGTGAAAACTCCTAAATTATAAGTAGATGAATATAGTAAATGTAAAATAAATAGTATGTTACAGTTATAAAGTATACTATGTTATATTATGAACCTAAAATAAATTTTTTTGTTACTTGTTTAGTATATTAAATGTTCTTAAAAATACAATTAAGTTTTAAAGATAATTTAAAAAAAACAATGCAGGTTCAAAGTTAAGTAAACATCACGTAATATATTAACCAAGACAGGAAATACAAAATCTATTCTATCTCAATAATATAAAAAATTGCATTGTTACCTTATTTAATATTTCACTCTTTTTTAATACTATTCGAAGAGAATTAGAATGTTTAAAATACAACGTTTTTAATAAACTAGAAAGATTAAATACTATACACTTAACTAAACTGGCTTATAAAGAAGATAATCGATATTTGTGAAACTTTTTTGTAAAATGCTAATGTTTTTAACTAAAGACAAAATATAAATAAAAAGTTTGTGTTTTACAAAATAATAAATTAACATAGCAACAATCACAAATAAATATTTGTTTTATTCATTGTTAAAGCTTCCTGAGCTGATACAACAAACAAAAACTATAGAGCATCCTTCTATGGTGATCAATGAAAGATTTTAATTCTCTACAAATATTTTATTTGATCGGATTAAAATCTTGAATTAACCAATGAAAGAAGACAGACGACCAGATAGAAATACAATTGTTAAAGGTCAAGTAGGTATTGGATAACATCGTTCCAGCTGCACGCTCAATCCGGATCTGATCATCATACCAGCCGGCAGTGTCATCATGTGTTTTACTTTTATTTTTGTAAATATGTAAATTGTTTTACAGTTTTTTTAATATGACTGTTTTGACAACGTACAGTGGATGTGACCATGGAGTTCTTGCTCTGAAACCGGTAGTCCAATAAAATATTTTGTAGCTGAAGACGACAAAGATACGTTGACCTTATTGTTTATTAAATATTTGTTGTTGTTAATTTTTTAATAACAGAAAGATACTCGTTCATCTTCACTCATCACACTCATTCGCCCCTAATATTCACCCATTGCTCTATGATCGGCGTCTTTATAATGAATAATGACTGAATTGGAGAGTGGTATATGGGTTGCATTTTATTTATTTATCTCAATTAAAGTAGAACCTATAACATTACTGTCAGCTTTACAGAACTAAAGTGGTTCTGATTCCAAGTAAAGCTGTAGGTCCCATTGTTGCCCTGGCTATTGGTTTATTAATTAATAGTCCTTTATGAGCTAAGTAGGACACAGATAGTAACAATGACCACACTCATTCATCTTCACTCATCACACTGATTCACCACTCATATCCACCCACATCTCTACGTTTGGCGTGTTGGAGATGAATAATGAATATTGATACATCCACGGTACATACATTTTCAAAAAGCAATAAATTGTACATTAATGTTTATCCTATTTAATGCTTTCAAATATAGTATTTAGTATAAAAATACAAATTCGTTTATTATACAAGTACGCAATATACTGGTTTATAGTTGTATCATTTACAAGTGAAGTTATATTCAGAATGTTAGAAGAGTTGAAAATCATTAATTGACGGCTACTTTGGCCACAAATAATAATAATAAAAATAATAATTTACTATTTTCTTTGACGTCTGTTTTTTATATTTGTTTTATTTTATTTAATAAATTAAATACTTTAACATCAATACATACTGTTTTAATAGGTTTTTGTTTATAGCAATTATTACGGTGTATTCTAAACTAATCCATTCTATGTTTTACATGCATAACATTATGATTTGTCTAATATAGGTACGTATCAAGATGGAACTGACTTACTTATGATTCCAACAAAATTGGACCTTAAATATAACGTGTTATAGAACAACGATGCGAACCTGTATGAAACAATGGTAGAATCGTTGAGGATTCCATAGTATATATTGCAGAACTAGTGGCGTAAGGGCAGATTTAATCAGCCACATTGGCTTACTCACGAAGCCCTGCTGAAAAATTAATGACCCACCCTTATAAATCACGCAGCACTTCGTGATGCGGGTAATTGGAAGCTGGTTTTGTGAAAAGCATCTTGCGCGATACCCTACTTCATAAGCAAACAGTCACAGTAAAATTTGTATAGAGTCACGACAATACACACTGAAAAATTATGTACATTGTACATGATTGAATTTGTAATTAGTTTTAAATATAATTCACTAAAAGCATAATAATAACGCCAGTTTTAAACCTCATATTTATTTATATATATAGGAAATAAACCTCCTATATATAAACTATTATATTATAAACAATTATAATATAATGTAAAGATACTTTATTATAATTTTTCAGCTCATGTACTAGGAATAATACCACAACTTTTTTGTATATTGTATAATTTCAATACATGAAGGAACGTTTGTTTTATTATAACATTTAATGCTTGCAGTGACATTCTTATACAGGGTGTAGTCTTAAAGATAATCAACATAAATATTTTACCAAGATACCATTCCAGTTTTTTAACGAATTAATAACATTTAATTGTTTAAAATTAATAAGTCATAGTAGTATAGCACATATTGCAGATGTCAACTTCCAAACCATCATGATTGTGTTGAAAACAAATCAAAAATTGCATACTTTAAAAATAAAAAATAAATAAATAAAAAATACATACTACGTGCTTAGTAAAACATTTATTTCCCCAGGAACAATCTTCGGAAGTTTGTCGGTACATTTCAGTAACACTCAAAATCAAATATTTTTTCCGTAGATTGGGACTCTATTAATCATAAATTGTTCACTTTAACTCATAATAATAATAATAAAACCGAACAATACAATTGAAATGGAACTAGGTATTTAATTCAACTATGGTCAGAGTGTATATCCATTGTCCACTGAGGAGTTGTCAACTTTCCATCGGTGAATTCATAGTTTGGGGAATAGCAATTTTAATTGAACAGCAAATAACTGAAAAAAACATGATTAGAAATAAACAGAGTTATAACATTAATCGTCAATAAAGACTATAATGTACTCAAAAAAAGGTAATAAATCACTAGACAATATACTTGCAAACAAGTTATGTTACAAGACTCACAATAGTTGTGTTCTGCGAATTATCATTCTCTGAGTACTTAGTGCGTGTGTATTTTTTTTAATAGCATGTAAAGTTATCTAACTAAGCTTAGCAGTTTAAGAGGAAAAGATCCAGGCGTAGTAAAAAAAGTTTCCAGTAAAATAAAACTTGATCCTGATATTTTATAATTTCAATATACAATTATATTTTTGTGCAAAATATCTTATACGATGCAACATTGCTTAAACTAAACAACATGTAGTGTATTTTTCGTACCATACAACTCTTAATACTTGCTATCCACTTCACTGTAAAATTAATTGTAGATTACTAAAACAAAGTGGCCATTCCAATTCACGGAAAACACAAAACTCATTATTTTCTACATTTATTTAAAGCAATCAATCCATTATAATAATCATATCAACCCTAAAGTGCCATTTAATTTGGGAAAATCTAGTAGTCTATAGTGCAGTTGATTGAATACAATTACAATTTCTATATAATATAAGGATTTAAATGCCATTTACTTTGAGATATACCCTCATTACTATTGAATGCTCGTAAAAAATCAAACTACAAGAATGTCATTACAGCTTTTTATCTTTAAACGATTATATACTTAGTTTAAACGAGGGAAATACGTATTAAAAAATAGCCTAGCTGGTTCGTTATTAGTCAGGTTAAATATATTTTATTTTACTTCATATAAACACAGTTTATGGCACAGTATAACTGACAAAGATATACTGAGCTCTGTCCTACAGAGAGGGAAGGTAGAAGCACTCAAGGAGTGAAGTTGGGTGGCAGTTTACGATGATTTATGAGTGGATGGGAAGTGCATTGCCACAACTAATTGTCAGTATGTTCCAACTTCCGAGGGGGTGTTTAGCAACATAATTTCCATCATCGTTACTTCTGTGTGACTTAACTATTTATATTTACCACTACTAAACGCATCTTCACCCCCACAAAAAAGCTTATAGAAATGCTAAATTTTCAGCTGAACGACTAGGCAACAGAAATCGTTCTAAACCTTACGCTAAACTTAACGGACTTAATGTTACAGTAAAAGCTACTTCCTGTAACTTCCTTTAAAAGCGACCACGCTACTTCGTTCACATGGAACAATAACGAGAGATACAATTTACTTTTATGGTTATTTATGTCGCTTTGTAGGCATATATAATGTTAATAAACGTAGTTTGAAAATCTTATAATAGTCTTATAACCCTTTATAGGTTTATATTATAGGTCTTATATATTATATATATATATATATATATATATATATATATATATATATATATATGTAATAACTATATAAAATAAAACATTAAAGCATAATTGTAAAGTGTTTAAAAACATATTTATAATAATTAGTTAAAATAATATTAGTCCTTTTGTTCCTTTCTCACTGCACATATTTCTTGTTCACAGAGGCAATGTCACAACTTATAATTTGTTTACTCACACCTTCCTCACCTCCCAACTACTGAGATCTATTGCTATTAATATATAAGAATTTCCCTCTCCCCAATCTAACTCCAAACAAATAATTTATTTTACACTAGTGGTTTTTCTATGTATTTGTTTTTGTTTAGTACGATTGCCTTATGTTCTTATAAGAATGTCAGTTTTAAGGAAGTGTTTTCTCTATTATACTACTCATCGAAGCTTGTGCTCCAATATTGAAAAGGATCAATGCCTGATAATGTTTCATAATATCTACAAATCACAATAGTATATAAAATGTATACATGCCTGCTTAAAAAAAAAAAAAAAAAAAAGAGCTCAAACCTTGGATCAGTAGTCCAACGCTCTATGCTCATTCAATAGTTTGAAATTTTAAATGGAATGTTAAACTAAAATGGAACCTTATGTCACAATTCATCTTAATGTAATTACCATTTTCATTGTAGAAATATCTTTGTAAATCTTTTGTCACCAGATATAAATTTCCTCGACATTATTATACATTATACTTGTTGATTTACTTGTATTTTGTATTACATACCACTTCAATTACACTTAAATGCACTGAAGTCTATTTCTATTGTGTCGTATGATTTCACTTGTATAAAATTTACTTTTTTTCGGGTATCAGTAATTTATTACTATAAGCACATAATTTATTATGCTTAAATACTATTATAAACTATTTATTAGGAATTTATTATCACAGAATGAGCTCTAACATTGTACAACAATATATTATACGTATTGTTAACTCGAATCGACAGAGCAACTTTTAATCAAGATTATTCTTCTGTTTAACATCATTGTGATGGTTTCAAACCTTAAATGTTATAGCATATAATAAATTAAAATACTCTGTTTTTCTCTTGATAATAAGGTTTACTTAAAATAAATCTACGAGCAACAAAACTTGTTATATGAGTAGCATGCATGTGAGTAGTATGATATCTTACTAGTAAAATAACATCTATGAGATCATTTGGAGATTCGAGCTTTGAACCATGGATTCCACAACCCTAAACCGTAATCCATCCTCCAGTCTGGGTAATTGTTTCTTGTCGTGAGTTTTTGGAGGTCACAATCTGTTCACACACTTAATGCTATAAATGTATGACTCTAGATGTGTCAGTGAGTAGTCCTATTTCTTCTAACCAACATTAATGACTTATTTAAAAAAATCTATGTAGATATTAACATCCATTCACATTAACTATCGGTCAACAAATATTCTTGACACAAAAATGTGATCGTGGACTGCCAAACCGCGGAAACGGACAAAAAGTGCCAAAACTGGGGTAGGATAGCATTGAAAAAGCATATTGTTCTTACAAATAATGTATACTTCAAAATAAAATACGTGGTATTTATACATAAAAAGATAAGGGGATACAGCAGAAAGAGATTATTACGTATTATGAAGAATAACTTGCTTCCAAGGTGACGGTGTAAGAAACATTTTTCTCCTTCATATAAAGAGTTTGTTTTAAATTGAGTTTAGTTGCATATTATCTCTAAATGTTTAATGTAGTAGTTCTAAGATATATTACAAACATTTACATTTATTTTAGTCAATATTCACATACTTCTTGTGATTGATATGTTTTACAAATAACCATTATATTCCTTAAATTATGAAATTATAATAAAGTCCTATAAATGGTTAACCTTTTTTTTTTAAATAAGTCATGTAGTGTTCAATTACGTATAGAATCTAATAAATGTTGTGAGTTTAATCTGACATATAAACATGAATACAATTTTATTATTTTTTTAATTGAATTTAGAAAATTATTAATTGCACATCTAACATTAATATTCTCTTCAGATGCATTTTATTTGGTACCATTTGATGCACATTTGTTGAAAATGTTCAAACCTAATAATTTACTCGAATTTAAAATTTAATAATGAAACGTTACACTGGTTGGGTAGGTCTACATTAAAATAATACGAAACCCTTTTGGCCTAGTTAACCTAAGGTAAAAGAGCTGGGTCAAAGTAATTGGGTGCCTTTGGCAAGTGCTAATAGACCTGCGGTAGTCTTTCGGAGCAAAAACTCCCTTACTGTGCTTATTAACCCACTACTACGCTATGCTAAAGTGCCACTACACTTTTACTATACTGGTTAATTTTTCTCTAGGTCATGCTAAAGGGCGTAGAGTGCCAATAAACTATTACTATGCTTGTCAACTCCCTTCTTGGTTACGCTAAAGGTCGTAAAATGCCAATAAACTTTTACTATACTGGCTAACTCTACTCTTGGACACGCTAAAGGTCGTAGAGTGCGAATATACTTTAATATGCTCATATGCTCGTTAAGTCCTTTCATGGTCATACTAAATGTAGTACAGTGCCAATACACATGTAAAGTGTTTAATAACTCCATGTCCTCTCATGTTTTAGGTCAGTCAGTGGCAATAATCCCACTTACTGCACGTATTAACTTTCCCCTCTACAACACTTAAGGTAATGTGATCATATAATCCCCAATCATCTTACGAACGATTTAAAAAAGGGGAAAAACACAAACAGACAAAATTACATTTTAAAACTCATATTCATACGATTTGTTCTTTACGTGTTTTGGTGGGTGGGCGGGTCAACACCACTATACGTGTGTGGGTGAGCGATTGGATCAATACGTTGTACGCGCATGGTGGGTGGGTTTGCCGTTACTATTGTACATACACACGAACCCATACGGTTGGACAGGTCGGTTAATAGCACATACCTGTTTGGATGGCCACTATTTTTCCCACACATTTGGTTAAATCAAGTGATGAAAAGAATCAAGGACTTAATAGGGAAATGGGTCCACTAAGCGTTGATTCGTTACCTAAAAATACTATTAGCAATCGGTAGATATACCGAATATAAGCAGTAGAGTGAGCTGACACCATAAATGTGTAAAACATACGAGTAGGTCACACGGTCAAACCTATCGTGTTTGCTAAATCAATATCCACTGAAGGCCCCTGTAGTTATCGTTGAATGTTAAACAACATCGTAAAAAAAGTTGTGAACCTACATTATTTTTATACATGAAGGTATTTGTCAATGCCTATATTTTTTTAAAAGTAACATTCACTGAATTCGTGAACAAAAAGTTCCATATTTTTATTTTATTTTTATTTTTTTTTATTTTTAATTTTTTATTAAATTAATAAAATTTTTAATATATATTAAATTAATAATGACAGTAATAACAAAACAGAAGATAAATTGACATGAAGAAGGCACTCAGTTCTAAAAGGATATGTCAGCTTGTGTTATCGCATTACTCTACTACTCTGATCCTCACCTGTATAAATCTAGGACGTTAAAACCTTCTATGCACTTAGTGTTATCTAATATTAAATTTAAATTAAATCATCAATGGTGTGCGCTTCTCTTACATTATTATGTGTAAGGTCTTTGTACTTACGTAATCAATGTATTTAATTTTCAATCTGTAAAATAATCCATGTATTTAATTGATTCTATTAAGACGAATATTTTACATTGGTGAATGAAAATTTATAGCCATTCGTTATTTTCAAACATCATATAAGTTACGTTTATATAATTATTTATGAAGTTATATTCTATGAAATAGTTAGTAATATATTACCCTTAGTCCTTTAGGAAATAATTTGAATAACTCATTAAAATTGGCTCAACGAGTGATAAAGAATTTAGTACCTAAACTGAATAACACACCAAAGTTAATTCATTTATCTCACTGTTTTCACTCAGACCAATAGGTCCAAAAGTTATTCATAAATTTCATAGTGATATATGAATGTAAGTGTATTCTTTCCTTTGCTATATATTAGGACCCTCTTTGTTTTTATATATCTAATATTACATACGTTATATCATAATTTATTTTTCGCTAAGAATGAAATACTTAAATAAATTATTTTGATTCTCAAAATTAAGACTAAATGATCATAAAAATTTGTATTTAAAAAATGTCTATTTTAGGTGCAGGTTTACAGAAGAACACAACGTTTGCTTAATAAACGCACTTCTTTTAGTTTCAAATCGTTACTTAATCCTCCCCCTCAAAGATGATAAGCTCTAATGCTATAAACAGTACGTGGATTCCTCTCAATCAATAATGGGAATTATTTTTTCTAAATACTGTAACCTTTCGGCTGCGTCAGGCAAGCTCAGGGTGTTGGGGCGGTTCGTCGGTGGCGGGTATTGTAGGTGCTTGAGGCATAAGTCCAAACTTTCCTAGTAGCACTTGGTATGGCAATGTATTAACTCAAAAATTTCTTGAAATTGTAACAAAAAAAATTGGAGAATAAAGTTTTTAAGGTATCAAACAATCTATGTGCTCGTGAATAACACCAACACAAGAATTAAGAACAAAGAAATTAATTGGTAAGTAAGATTCGTCTCTGGTAAAAGAAGTTAGAAGCTTCAATTATGAGAACTAGAAATGTTATTACCTTTACAACATATACTAAGATCACCTGATTTCAACTACTTCTGTATATTTCTATTTATAATCTAAGATCCTGATCGGTATAAGTTTGAACACAAAGTTTCTGGCCAGAACACATAACATAAATATTCCCTACAAGATAACATTAATTACAAGTTCATAAAAGATACTGAATATTTCCCACAAATGAATAAGGACTCCTATCACACCAAATAACACTAATAATATATTTTCTCTTAAATGGAAAGAGTCTTTGGAAGTTTCCACCATAGTAACTGGAAGCAGCTGTAGCACTGAGTGTTCCACAATAAGTTCCAATTTGGAATTAGGTTCTATTAAAAAGTCACTCACCAAAGTGATGTTCAAATACCAGCCAGTACACGCACAGCGGAACTAAAGTGACTCGCTCAAGTAGCAAGGTGTTGCAGCGTAGGCTTCACCGTCCTGGTTCGGGAATCCCAAACCCTGGGGTCCAATGTAAGAGAGCGCTCCCGCGAATATGTCCAATGTCAGATTGGCACAAATGTCAGAATGGTCTGTAGTGGCAGCACACCCAAACGAAAGAACCCTCTTCACACAGTAAAGTGTAATAAAATCCTCCAATGGAGATCCGAGGGTTCCCAGAAGATGAGCAGACTCAAGTTTCAGTGCCGTCACCACAGTCCTGAAGCGTTCTGTCCTCCAACAAGATAGCGCCGAGAAAGTTCGACCGACATGGCCTCGCTCAAAGTTCAAGTTGTCAGATAAGGATGGACAACTGGACTAACTCAAATCACCTGACCAAACTGCTTGTTCCGTATGCGGTATCCAAATATATGAATTTAGATTTTGACAATTATACTTAGGCCCTTGCTTTAAGTGTAATTACCACTCTGATAATATAAATAACTATCTGTAGCATTTTGGGAACATTTCATTAAATTTTTAGAATTTATTGGCGAGTTTCATGTTCAACATGGCATTTTGAAAACGCCCACAGTTAGAAGTAGGCAATTTGCAACGCACTAGAGTATCTGTAATGCCGACCCCTGTCATTGCTAGCAATCTGCAGAGTTTTGATAGTAATTGGGGTGATCAGTCCCAAACCGACTAGCGTAAGTAAACCCAGGCGTCACAATATAAATCTGCAATGTTGCTCTTATTACGTTTATCTAGCTTATTTTATTTGTATCATAACTTTATGTGATCTTATTACTTCACACCATTTCAGAATCCTTATGTATGATGTTAATATGTCAATTGTTGTTAACAGTCAACGTTGTGATAGAGGCGGACTTACTAATAGATGATACACAATTACCAGCTTAACCTAAAGCTGCAGGTGTCGTTTTGATATTTTGAGGAAGTTAAAAGAAGTCACGGTTTTTTCTATCAATGCTATGAGCGTGGGTCTCCGAAGGAAGTCTGGAGTGTCCTTGTTGGGTGGTGCTTATATAATATTACGATACTATCTAGGGTAAAGAAATAATTACTATGTATCTTATTATTGTAAAATTCTCCTTTTCATATTTCGCATAGATTTCATTACCAGCTACCAAATAAAAATGAGGAGGAAAGAAATATATAAAATAAGAAAAAATACAATGTAGAGTAAAAATTAATTATGATTTAGTGTTTACTCCCCTTTTTTACTGAGTAAATCCAAAAAAAGTAAACAAGATTGATTTAATATCGGCCTTACATTAATATAATAATCTAACAACCACTCAATGAATATTACCCCCAAAAGATTGAAATTTTACATATATCATACAATTTACGTTATAAGATTTTCTTGAAAAACTTGTTAGCTATAATTTTCATGTTTTGTATGTTTATTTTATTGTTCTCTTACTACAAACACACACACACACACACACACACACACACACACACACACACACACACACACACACACACACACACACACACACACACACACACACACACAAACACACGCACACAAACCCGTGTTTTATTGCTTCTGGCAAGTTCCTCTTTTTATCTGTAAACTGTTATTTTCTTTATCCACTGAATTGGCATTTACATAAAGTCATATATATTGTTTATACGGTCAGTGCATTGATTTGTATAATTTTACGTTGTTAGTTGGTTTATTTTTGTTTCATTTAACTAGATTTTTTTATTTCAACTATTGTTTAGTCAATTAAATATTTGTATTTTAGCTGTAGTCTGACATATTTCAGTGATCATTACAATTAGAACAAAGTGTTTAAAAACTTACTGATACTTTTATTGAACCCTAAAAATTTAAAATTAATGTTTTTGCCAAATTCTGTGCTTAAAAGAGTAGTTACTGAATATTTACAATACTCTTATAACCGAACATAAAAATAAAGCTATAATTTTTAATAAAGATTGGTAGTAAATTTTAAAAATATTTTAACTATATGCAAACTGCAAATTTAAACATAATGTGTGTTTATAAAAACCCCTACCATATATATTTCAGCACCCTATTAATACATCCAAAACTTAAACTCTAATTGTTTTCATAGTTACTAATTGAACTATAACTACTGATTTAAAACAAACATAATATTTTTTGCTAAGACATCTTAGTTATTATTTATTAAATAACTTTTATTTAATTTTCGTAGTAGGTGTAAAACTATTATTTTTCAAAAATGTAATCCCTTAGTTATTTGAAATAGTTAAATTTTTCACTTCATATTAAAAACTGTTTTAATGGTTGTTCTAATCACTCATGTAGGGTTATATTCGAAACGTTTAGATTTATTTATATGCAACTAATTATATTCAAATATAGTAGTTTTATAATTATATTTAATCCTGATACAAAGTTTGTAAATTAAATTATTGTTTAATCAAATTTATCCTCATATTTCAATAAAAATGTTCTTTTATAGTTTTATAATTTTTAGATAATTTATAGTTCAAACAACGTTCTGTAAATTATATATTCGTTGCGTGTATACACGTCAAGACACAGGTTTAAAGTTACTATTTTAAAGTAACAAAACTATGTGAATATTACAAAGACAAGAATACATGTTCTCAACTAACAAGAGTACTTAGATCATTTTCAATTAAGGCCAATATGGAAACGCAATTCGGAACTTCATGGAGGAGCTGTTGAGGGAGTTAAATTAAGTGGAATCTCAACATCACCCATATACACAACTAACTTTACATATACTTATGTATGAAGAATCTTAAATAAATGTTATAATTAGGATTATCGATATTACATATCACGAATTAAGATAAGATTAAATATTTATCATCTTTCAATTATTGTATGTGGCTATATTTTCATCTTCATTTTACATTATCGGAAATAGTGGTTACCAATTTAATGTATTTTACATTCGTAAGTAATAAAGTTTTTTTTTTTTTTTATTTACATACATTAAGATATAATCCAATGAAAATGTTTTATTTTTATAAACTTGTATGGCTTACACAGCACAACATTTTTCCTTACTATTTCTCATCAAATGTACTGCTGTTTCTGGTAATGATTTGAAAGTAAAAAAACCTTGCTATACAATTATTACATCCAATTATTACATTTTTGGATAGTCTGGTTAGGATTTATGATAAAATAACAATATGTGTTTTTCCCTTTGATATATACTATGGGTTATAATCAACAATCCAAAATGGGCGAAATGCTATATTTCACTTAAGGAGGTAATTTATCAATACTAACCTATATTATACTCTGACTTATTTTCTAAGCTTTTATAAAAGTATTGATACTCTACTTTAAAATCATGCCTCAATAGGGATTTGTTCAGCTCATAATTACTTTTTTACTTTCACCTCAAACATTAAATATTATTATGGAGTGTTATAATCCCGTATATAAAGTTGATGGAAAGGCTTTCAGATATACTACCTATATTGAATTTAATCGTATCTGTTTACAATCTTTATATTATTGAAACAACATTTATGTCACAGTTATAAAATAAATTCATGCTTTATGATTTATTAAATACAAAAGTAATTTAATCTAATATTTAAGATTACAACAGTACGTATACAACTCTTATAAACATCACCAAACTCATACAAACTAATATTTTTGTAGTCCCACGTAGGTGCTGTGTTTATTCCTTCGATTTTCGTTTGTTTTTGCTTATCCTTATTGGTTTATCGTTAACTATTGTAGGGAACAACAATATCAATGTATGTAATACCCTCGTATAACAAAAATAGCTCCGTATATTACTAATAAACTATTTTTTATTTTTTTTTATTTATAATATTGTGAGTAAATTTATTCATGGTTAATATTATTAAATAACTATGACCTAAGTTACCAAATTTCAACGTTCCACACTTTTTTGTATTTAGTTTGCAAAATAAATAATTGTATATAAGGAGAGTTTTAGAAAAAGTATACAGTTCTGATTATTAATTTGTTTTTATCAATCATGATAAAAATATATTGAATAAAACCCTTAAAAACAGGCATTAATAAAATGCAACTGATTAAATTTTGATTAAATAACTTTTTCAGATATATTTAGTGAATTAATTAGTTACACATATGATAAATACTTATAAAGAGTATGATTAAAATCTTATATTCTGTAAATATTATATTTGATTATTTAGCTGATTAATGCATTGTTATATGTAATTTACTACAAAATTTTTTTTAAACCTTATTACATAGTTTTTAAAATACATGTATATTAACTATTTGAGTTATGTTTTGTAAATAACTTCACACATAATACATACTTAAAAAGAGTACAATTAAAATAATTTATGTTATAAACTATTATATTTTATTATTTGTTTTCTTAATAAATTACTATCTATGCTTTACAATTCATGTTTTTTACTAACAACTAATTAAGTTTAATACGAACGATTAAGTTTTTCTCAAGTTTATTCTGCTATTACAAATGTTTACTTCTATTTATTACTTTTTGTAAAATGAAAAAAATAAATTGCATACCACTATCCAAATCTTAATTAAAGCATTTTAAATTTTATGAATAATTTCAAGATGAAGATCTTCACTAGGGCCTACTGAGACTGTCAGAACATCACAATAAATAAACAAAACCATACATTAGTAAAAAGTAATACTAAATGCTCTAAAATATAATTATCGATAGACATAGTGTGAATTTCAATTTTCTACCTTTCATGTCAAACTGTCCCTCAGATAGTTTACGAACCCTCCCTCTGAGGGTGCTTGGCCTCGCGGCACGCAGTTTGGCGTGTTGTTGTTAATGCTTACCTACCAGGTTAAAAAAACCGCAGTGCTTTAGCCCCCCTCCCCCAAGATAGAATATGTTATTTTCAAATCTTCCACTAATTAAATGAGTTTACATATTACCTTCATAAAAATAATGCCGTCAGATAATTTTATGTAAATTCTTTTATCAAATCACAGTAACTTTGTGCACTTTGCTTCAGTTTCAATTTATTAATTTAATATATTGTTGCCTGTAACTTATTTATTTTTTAAACATATAATTATATATTTTATTCTTTTTATATCTGTACGTAGTATGTTATTGTGCATCTTGGTATCTCATTAAATTATGCGTCCTTTAATGGCAGTAATAATACTATTAATGTTATCATGGGAAACATTATCGTGGAAAACAAATTCTATTTGCATGATAACCTATATGGTCAGTACATCGTGCATCTATTTGTGAAATGAGCTATTTAGTTATACCCAAACTGAATTATACACATGACCATTCTAGTATGTAATTTTTCGAAACTGATTTTGTTTAAAATTTGTTCATAAATAATTTAAAGCTTCCCCAATAGGTTTTGAAAATAGCAAATCTTCAATCGGAATTCATCTACTGCTGCTACAACTAGCTTTATTTGAGTTTTTGTAAGAGTGACAATTAACTATATACAACTGGAATTTATCAGTAATCAATTACATTATACAACTGTAAAACCCAATATCCCAATGATGATTAGTAGCATAATAATTTTCGTGTTAGAAAGATATTCATTGTTATAACAAGTAATATAAATTTAAATTATGAAACAGGATATTATTTTCAGAAAGATATATGAACATAGAAATTGATTAAAAAAATTTACTTATCGAAAATATTAATTCACTGTTATTATTAGGTTCACTATTCATTAAAATGTATCTGCGAAAATGTTATCTTAAAAACATTACTTTTATTGATTAAATAATTAATATCTCAGACTTGTTATTTAATACTTCCAAAATATTATTGAAATGATGATGCCTTTTTAAAAATCTGTCCATCTTAAATGTGTTTTACTAGAATATTTTTAGGCGTAGTGGCTTCAGACTGTGGTGGGCAAAGTACAATGTTCGAATCGCCAACTGTGCTTACGGTCGGTACTCCACTGGTTGAAGAAAGTTCACGTACAGGCCTGTAGACCTATGTTAACTGGCGAGAGGAGTTGAACAAAATAATAACGAAATTTCATCAATATCTAACAAATTATCAAATAATTTTAAACTGTTTGATCATAATCTCCTGTTGCTACCTTGTAAAACGATGGTAGTACTTTTATGTTAGGTTGAGTGTACATATAATCGATGGTCTAATATATACCAAGTAGCTGTCACGTGTTTGTCCCCCTGAGGATCGGAGTAACACCTTTCTATCTTACCTTCGTTCTGGATGTACAAATAAGGCTAGTATTTTGAAGTATAGTACGCCAGATGTACACGAAGCTACTCAACAAACAAAGTGAGAAATTATTTCGAAAAATTAATGTACAGTATTATTAGTCGTTCTGAAATATATATTCTTAAATTTCCTAGGCATACACATAGTTTAAATTAATTGAACAACAAAGCAACCCTGGATAAATATTTTATTGACTTTTCTAAAATATTGGTTCAATTATAACTCGTAAATATTGTTGGTATTGTAACAATAAGGAAGTGATGAGTTGACGATTACATTGGCGCTTGGTGCTTTCAAAAACTTTAAATACAAATATTAGGTGATATATTAGTACTTCATTTTATTATTATACTTAACATGTATATTAATGTATTTCGAATTCAAACAACTTACATTATATACATATTTCCTACATAATGGACAAGTCAACAAGCATTTTATTCTTAAATGATATTTTGTTTTAATTTTATAAATACAATAACTAAAATGTTTATGGCCAGTAAATTTTACCGTATAGTGCAACAATATTATAAATCTAATACAATTATTATTGTTATATTTTACATTAAACAAAATTGAGATTTAAATATTTATTTTCTAACATTTACGTTCCAATGATATGCTACAAATTCGCTGTCACTATTTTTACATAATGTATGCACATCGTTATCAGCATTTTTTGGTAACTTAACACTTGTTTTATATTTGTACTAACATGTAATATATTAAAAAGCATAGTTCATCTTTTGACGCCAGCCAATTGTTAAATATTTTATTCTTATAGTAAATAAAAATAAGTAATAATCCCAAAATTGTTTTCTTTGTGTGAGCAAACAGTGGCCAAATGGATACAACCAGCGCAAATCTTCGTTTTACCACAGTGTAATTACACAGAAACAAACACACTGTGTCTGCCTGACGATAGGCTATTGACGTGACGGCCCACATTTCCCACATTTGAGGGGGGGGGGGTTGAGTGTTTACCTGACTGGCAAGTGACGTAAAACTAATTACACTTTTTAGAAATGTTGATTTTTCATTTTTTTTCTTTTTAAAGCGTGCGTATTCTGGAACAAACAATCTGTTGTTGTCAATACACTTTGTAAATATCATAAAAGTCAAAATGTTGAGCTGTCGAGTTGCTTTGGTGAATTTGCACTATAACGTACCGAGCTTCTTCTTATATACTACTTTAGTATAATTTTTACTTTTACATTGATAAAATCAGAACACATTGTATTTGTGGCTTCAATAACAGTTAACGCAATAACCAAAGTAACATCTTCATTTTTCACTTAAAGCAACATTTATGTGGTGAAATTACTATTTATTTATTTTATATGAAATATAGTATCTGTGACTTGTGCGGTTCGAATTCACCATCAGCTTCAATTATTCCACACTATTCTCTAGCAGAGACTAGGACTCGGATTATTTAAGGTCATAATTGGGTTTTGCCTTTTGATTTTTTTATTATGTTTTATATGCTCATATGCAAGTGTCATAATATTGCTAGTAATAGCAAATCCTCCTTTTAGAGCTGATTCCTTCCCAAAGTTAACTCGGTCTGAAAATTACAAAATTCCATCAACTGAGCATCAAGTACGTGCATGAGTGGGTGGGTAGGTCATGAGAGTGGGTCAACACCAATATACGTAAATGGGTGGGTAGGTCAACACCACTGTACATGCATGGGTGGGTGGGTAGGTCAACACCACTGTACGTGCATGGGTGGGTGGGTAGGTCAACACCACTGTACGTAAATGGGTGGGTGTGGGTGAACAACACTGTACGTACATGGGTGAGTGGGTCAACACTACTGTACGTGCATAGGTGAGTGGGTAGGTCAACACCACTGTACGTACATGAGTGTGTGGGTGGGTCAACACCACTGTACGTACATGAGTGTGTGGGTGGGTCAACACCACTGTACGTACATGAGTGTGTGGGTGGGTCAACACCACTGTACGTACATGAGTGTGTGGGTGGGTCAACACCACTGTACGTACATGAGTGTGTGGGTGGGTCAACACCACTGTACGTACATGAGTGTGTGGGTGGGTCAACACCACTGTACGTACATGAGTGTGTGGGTGGGTCAACACCACTGTACGTACATGAGTGTGTAGGTGGGTCAACACCACTGTACGTGCATGTAAGGGTGGTTGGTTTAATACTAATTATACTTGATTGTTTACTATTTTACTCTTTACATAATTAACTATCGACTGTATATGTGTATTTATATTTTTTGACTAGTAAATAATTTATATTGTTTTATCAAATTGTCTTGTCAGATATGAATTCATAATTGAGGTATATTGTATATTTTCCTGGATATGTTGATTGAGCAAGGTGATATATTTTCATATAAAGCACATAAACAATAAAAAGGTAAATGAATGTTTTTTATTAAGTCACATATGTATTAGAAAGTAGATGCTTTTTTTACCTATATAGTTATAAATTGTGTTTCATGGAACTTCACGTGTTTTCCTTTACATTTGTTGTATCCTACATAGTTTAAACAAATCCTTTGTATGAAAACAAAAATAGAAATTTTAAGTGACTAAATTTTATATATGTAACATTTTTTAGTTCAAGAAAAGTAACCCAGCAAGTAAAAGTCAACTAGCGTGGTGATAAGGCTTTGAGTTATTACCTATAATACTTTTGAAATGGCTGCTTGTGACTGCATGACTAATAGGTATTGTTAAGGGCAGTTTATACTGCCTTTAACGTGGATTACTTTTTTTTTTGAACAGGAATATAACCTAAATTATTATTGAGGTTAACTGGAAATAGGTAAACTGTTATCGGGAATAGAGATCGTTATTTTACTGTTAATGACGATCGAATAAAGTATTTTATACGAGCTATACATACATTTTAGTCATGCTAATTATTCACTTTTGAAATCGTTTATATTAGTAAAAAAACTAATATATATATATATATATATATATATATATATATATATATATCTGTTTTTGTTGTTACATTTTTAATACATTTATGTACATTAAGTAAATTGTTGTCGAGTTGTATGTTATGTTCAAATAGGTTGTTTATTGAAATAGATATTCACCTGTTATTTTTTGTATCACATTCGTATATAATTAGGTAACCAGCCTTATGAACTCATTTCATAAAAGAATGTATTATCTTGACTGTTGATTTTGAATAAATATAATTTTATATCAATTTCCAAATACATCATATGGTCTTAAAGTACACTAAACAATAAAATATTTCATAGTTATATCATTATTTAGTCAAATTTATTCAACAACAACATTGGATAATTGAATTTGTAGATAGACTCTACTGAACCACCTTAATTGAACATCTACTCAGCTGTTATTCAAATCTAATTAGTATGTCACCATTGAGCAATTTGTCAACATAGGTAACTCATTACAGTGTTCATACAACCCTGGTAACAAATATCATAGTTACTATGCCGATTAATTTGTTATCTGTGGACGCTATTCTATCCCATTATAATATCCCAGTGAGACCGTTCCAAATGATATACATATACCAATTTTCCGTGGATTATGAGTATATTACGTATTTTCACAGTCTGAATCAATTAACTCTAACATAAAATAGCAGTTATTGCTGTCATAAAAATCTGGCTAACAGATTATGTTAATAGTGAGGTTTTAGCTTAATCCTTAAAACTACATTTATCCAATGCCTATTTTCTATTAAGAGCTCATTAATTGTAAAAAATAAAAATTAAATTTTTTAGTTGTTAATTTTTTCTTCTTCTGTACAGGAAAATAAAAGATACAATAGCATTTTTTAACTTTTATTAGTTTACTTTACCTTTTTTCTTATATATGTATATGTAAATAAGCGAACTTTTACCTGAAATTAAGCCTCAGGCATAATCATTTTATGAATTAATACAAAATATCATTTCTGTTAGTAAAATTGTATAATTAATTAGATTTACATGTACATAAACTGATAAAGACTTAATAGTCTGCACATAACACATATAATAAAAATTAAGTAAATACATATAGCACTTAAATACGATGTATTTAGTACATCTTCCTCAAAATCGTCAAAATGAGAATCGTCCAGACTATTCATATTGACTCTAAAAACTAATAAATAATTAACATTTAATAAACTAAAATAGTGATAAAAACAACAAAATACACAGTTTCAAAAAGGTGAGGGGGCTTATATTGACAACCACTCGGTTCAACAGTAGCTGGGCATATATGTGCTTGTGGCATTGGGTGGCGCAGTGGAAATGTCAATTCCAGACAAAAACCAGTCTTGGAGTGATTGACAGGCCAACAAAAGGTCGCGAACACACAATTCGTTTCTCATCATCCACCACCCATAATCGAAACGCACTTACTGATTAAATTAGAAACATTAATTAGAAAATATTACTTTTATAATTATTACGCATATATGCGCTGACGGCGTTTAGAGGAAGGTCAATATATTTGCGTATATGTGCTTACGGTGTGATAAGGGACCCACCCACTCATACGCATGTAAACGTAATTTGATATTAAATGTTTTTGTTTGTTGATTTAGTTTGCCGATATACATCCTTCATTAGCAATTCAAATGCTTTAATATGTGACGAGGTAAGTGCTGTTCTTAAAAACGTTCCTGGCCCATAAAGATGAAAGTATAGTAGGTGGTTGGGTCGGCCCCAAGTCAGCGTAAACGAAGTGTGTGTTTCTGAATCAAACACTAACTTAGTCATTTGGTAAAACAGTCGTGTGGTGGGAAACTCAAACATCAGTTGGTAACAATGTGGACTCCTTTCGTGTTTGTAGGTCGGATTTCCAATTACAAGATTGCGTTACTCTACCAAGCGACAAATTGTTAAATAAAGCTTCCCATATTCACATATTCCGAGTTCATATAATGACAAAGTGTATGTATTGGATATACATTTGTACATCTAATACTGACTTCCATACTGTTTACTTTAAATGTCTATCATTGATTTAATTCAATATAGGCTTTAATATGTGAGGAAAAGCTTTTAAAACTTTTTAATTTTTTAATTTTTAAAATTACATAAATGATAAATGAATATAAAAATACATACATTTTTCATTTACTTTCTCCTAAAAAAACCCAGAAAACCGAAAAACACTCGACATCCAACAAAGGTAATGGCGAAGTGACCTCGTTCTCCTTTACGAGTTGTAACTTTACTTTTTCTTATTTTCTCATCTGTAACTCCTCAAAAAGTAGTTCACATATCACTGTAATCAGCAACCCATGTTGTGTCTTGTGGTATGAATCAATAACAGTGGTGTGGAGCCAAGTACAGTAATACAATAAGTGTTATTTGCTACTGTTGTGCGCAGTACGTTAAACATCACGGTGCCTGATAGGGCATTGTGAACGAACTGGGAATCTTATCCTATCTTTTTAGTAACCCAGTGTCACTTATAAAACGATTTTGTATAACGTATATTATTCTTAACCACTCGTTGTTTTCTATACTAATTCTTAGCCAACATTTTTAAATATCCCCAAAAACTGTATCTCATATTCAATAGTTTTGGTTGTCCCTTACAAGTGTAGGGAGTTATTTGGCCTAAATAACAAACTCTGTAAGTACAACTAGAGTATCCCAATGATTACGAATATAAAGTCAAATCGTGCATAAAAATACGGTTTTCAAGAAAACATGAGGTATTTTCTTGTAAATATGAGGTACAAAACAAGACATTGTTTTGTACCTCATATTCTCTTAACGATATACTATTAATATAATTGAATTGTTATTGATCTAAAATTTAGAACGTTAGTATTGGTTGGTTTAGTATTGGTTTCTAGGTCTTTTTCTCCTGACAAATTTTCCTCTATTAAAGATATTATACTGGAAATATACATTTTTCATAGTCATTGTTTTGATAACGAAATATAAAAGTGGTCATGATCAATAGACACCAATACCCATGGCTAACTTTTTTGTAATATAATATCGTGCTATATTTTTTAAATAAAATGAAATCATGACAAGCTTGAAAATCTATTCTACTTATCTCTCTGCAAGGATTTATTTTCATTTGGTTAAATTTAATTTCAAACTACTATAACAGATTGAATATAACGAGTCAGTCATTAGAAAAAAAAAACCAGGATCGTAAAATAAATTATTGTTATGAAAAAGGACATCTCCAAACCAGTTAACTTAATTGTATTGGTAAAGGATTCAATCTTCGGCAATGTAGAAATATACCAAACAACCAGATTAAGGGCTTATTAGGCAGTCTTTGACCCTGTCTTATTAATTAACTCGTTAAGTTTGGCCTAATAGATGTGGCCTAGTGGGAAGTTCTTACGGCAGGCATGGACTGACCTTTAAAAAGCTTTTACAAGCTATTTTTTGTATCTGAAAAATTCATCTTTCAGACATCATATTTCCTTGACGAATGAATTTTACACTAAGCTTTATTATTTAATATTTCTTTGTTGTCTAATGTGCCGTTTGTCTTTGCCGTTTGTCTACGATCGTCTCCCTCGGACAGTTCAGTCTTCCTCTCTGTGTTTCATTTAGTTTTAGAGTCTTTGTGTTAATTTTCTGTGTTCCGTTATTTTGTTTTCTGTATTCCTTGACATTGTATTCCTTCGATGACAAGCTCGCTAGTCTAGCTTTGCAGCCGACGGGAAATGTATTGTGGCTTGAAACTTAAGGTAGGTGTTCGTATAATCTTTAGCTTTTGTACCAGTTGGGCTAAAAATATTGTTTACTGATTTTATTTGTTCTTTAAGGTGTGTTGTTCCAGTAATTAATAAAGCTGATGCCTGTTTGTGATGATGTAAAGGTAATTGTGTATTTCTATTTATTATATTATATTGTCCTGTTAAAACTGATTTTTAGAAGTGATTAAATTTTGTTTTTTATCTACCACATTCGTTTTATAGTAAAGTCATAATTTATTTTCTCTTTTTATAACTGTCACATTTTACAAGATAGGTCTAGCAAGATGTTTCACGTTGTTGCCATACACGGCAGGATTTTAGTAATGTAATGCTGATTCATGTAAAATCGTTTTCCATTGTTCATATTCTGCTTATTTAATTTGGTAAACAGTTTTATATAGCATTTTTATTACTTTAGGTAAAAAACATATTTCGGTATTTACATAGTTCTTATTCCTCTTTATTTTATTTTAAATGCCATTGTAGATTTATTAGTATAAAAAAATGTTTTCTTTTTGTTATCTCGCCCCTTTATGTATTTATTTTGTTTTCTCGCTTTTGTGGGGCCAGACTAAAATATTTTTTGTGCTGTGCTGTTTTTTTAACCACGGCTCCAGGGTCGGAGTGTGATGGACGGGCACTTGCATGGCATCTGACTGCAGTTTCCTGGAAGCACAGCGTGGTACCTACTGGCTCGGCCAAGCCTTCTTCTCTACGACCCAGAGTGGCAGCCACCCATTCCCCCTTTTCACGCTGTCTATCCGACGGCTTCCAGGATAAAAACTTCAACATGCAGATGAACCAAACCCAGTTTATTTTCCGGCCCTTCTGGCTCCCATCATTAAACATTTTGAGGAATTTCGTTCTATTTTGAGAGTCCTTTGCCATTATTGAACCTTTAGATTTATGTTCTGAACAACTTCAATGAAACTGTGACGAAAACATTTCTTTAAAAAAATGTCATTTGTAAAAGCGATATATATATTTAGATTTTATTTTTTTAAGTTCATTTATATATATATATTGCTATTTCTAGTATTTTTATTTTAAAGAACGTGGTTCTCAGATAATTCTTCACTTTGTTGTTCCCATTAAGAGACTCCCCTTTTGCCTTCTGTATCTAGGAGTAATTATTAATTTAATTATTTTATTTATTATTTTTTTTAACTTTTTCAAATTGGCCAAAACCTTCAACATTTATTTTGTTGCCCGAGACCCCGTAAGTTCACCTTCCGATTTAAACGTAGTGTTGTCTTTGTCATTTGTAGTAATGTATTTAATTTATTTATAGTCATTGTTTTGTATTGAGTATTATTCTTGTTCATATTTTTCTCTTGTTTATTTGTTTTTATTATGTATTTATTAATGTTACATTATTTCAGAATATGTTTATGTTGCTATAAAAAATGTTATTTGGCTTAACCTATTTCTGGGATATGTTTAGTTTGATAATATTTTCCATTATTGCTAGTATTTGTAAATCTTGAATCCTTTTTTTATTTATTTCTATTGCCTCGAGGCCAATATATTAGAGTTTTTATTTTTCTGTAATTATTGTTGATAATGATTTTAATTAACTTTTTACAAACGGTTAACAGCCCATTTTGTCTATAAATGTTTAATATTTTTCTGTCACTTAATATTTGTTTAATACTTTTAAATCAAATTGTTTTTAATTGTTAAATAATTAACAATATTTCTGCCAATTAACTAGTATGTTTTTTTTCTGTGTCGTCCTCCTGAGTCTGGTGCCTTCGTATCCACCCTCAATGGGTCCAGCAATGTTTTGATAGTACGAGGGTGGGTTGCACAAACAAGAGACAGGAAAAGGTTTCGTAACACAAAATTGAGTTAAAATTGGTCTTCCATCCTATTATTCTTTCGGCTGTAGGAACTTTAACACATGTTATACATACTTCAAACTAACCTATGCAACGAATTGTTTTTTCAGCAAATTTGTTTATTAATTAGTCTTAATTATGTTAGAGGATAGACAACAAATTTGTAAATCCAAATGCGTTTAAGTGTAATAACTTAAAAATCACAACCAATAATTTAATAAATTTTTTATTTCCCTAATTGGCCAACATTGCAAATTAAATCAAAACTGAAAGTTTTACGCATACACTTTTTTGTGTTTGACACAGTTAATCCTTTTCTGAAATGTGTTTATTTGGAAGCGAACAAAAATATGTGAAATTATATTATTTGTATGCTAGTTATGCTATTTGTATAATTTAAATAACAACTACATAAAATACAATTAATGTATTTGTTTGTAAATATAACACGGTCTGCAGACATAATAACGAGAAGAACGATCGACGCTATTGATGTTTCATTACATTTTTAAACTACATAGTTCCCTGGGGCATTTAATGTTTTGTCTACAGTTCATATCTTAAGGCAAATGTTTATCACCCATCTGAGCTATTTGGTATCGCGTCCTCGAACAGAAAACCTTATAGTTTATCTTAGATAGTAGTACATAACACGTGATAATTTAGTTTATTTAAATTGAATCTCATGTTTTATGAAAATAAATGTTTCAATTTGTATTGTTATTAATTTCAGCTGCCTGTTGATAAAAGGTTTTATGCAACTTAGACAAGACATGTTCTTAATACAAATGCTTACTAAGAAATCGAAACTGATCACTTAAAAATTTTCTTTTTTTTTAAGGAGAGGTCTGGCCTGTCTCCCTATTAGCCTTACTCTGCATATCTCCATACTATTATCATATGCGGAGTTCTTAGTCAGACCAAGTAAGGAGGTGAAATAATGCAATAAAGTCATTACTGACCAGTCGCTACCATATCGGACAGCTTTTTGGGATCAATTCTGTATATTTATGTATATAAATATTTTTTATATATTTTAAAGTTTAGGTATACAAAAGAGAAATGCTTAGAGTGTAAGATCACGTGTTACAATTTCAGCTGGTAAAAAACTGAGAAATTAAAACCAAAGAAAGAAATGTAGTTGTAAAATCATGATTTGTTTAACGCTGGTATACTAAGGATAAAGTAACGTGACGTCTGGGAACTAAGACTAGGAAAACAGTTAACATTTGTAATTAAAAATGCCCTCTATTAAGACGTAACTTAAAACTCACAAAGTAACTACATTAAACGTTTAAAGATATTGTAAGTAACTAATGAATAATCGTCAATCTATTTCACGATCCCAAGTTAGCTAGTTTTCTCCATAATAATCGTCAATCTATGTCACGATCCCAAGTTAGCTAGTTTTCTCCATAATAATCGTCAATCTATGTCACGATCCCAAGTTAGCTAGTTTTCTCCATAATAATCGTCAATCTATGTCACGATCCCAAGTTAGTTAGTTTTCTCAATAATAATCGTCAATCTATGTCACGATCCCAAGTTAGCTAGTTCTCTCCATAATAATCATCAATCTATGTCACAATCCCAAGTTAGCTAGTTCTCTCCATAATAATCGTCAATCTATGTCACGATCCCAAGTTAGCTAGTTTTTTCCATAATAATCGTCAATCTATGTCACGATCCCAAGTTAGCTAGTTCTCTCCATAATAATCGTCAATCTATGTCACGATCCCAAGTTAGCTAGTTTTCTACATAATAATCGTCAATCTATGTCACGATCCCAAGTTAGCTAGTTTTCTCCATAATAATCGTCAATCTATGTCACGATCCCAAGTAAGCTAGTTTTCTCCATAATAATCGTCAATCTATGTCACGATCCCAAGTTAGCTAGTTTTCTCCATAATAATCGTCAATCTATGTCACGATCCCAAGTTAGCTAGTTTTCTCCATAATAATCGTCAATCTATGTCACGATCCCAAGTAAGCTAGTTTTCTCCATAATAATCGTCAATCTATGTCACGATCCCAAGTTAGCTAGTTTTCTCCATAATAATCGTCAATCTATGTCACGATCCCAAGTTAGCTAGTTTTCTCCATCATTTTTATTATAATTCACTATGTTATAACTTTTTTACTTACGAAATTTCTGCTAATTTCATAATATTTCATAGGTTTATTTAATTTATACTAAATTAGGAAATATGCCTTAGATAATTCTCAATATTTTTTTAACAATAGAGTGTATTAAGATAGTGTTTAATATGTTAAACATCACCTGATAATTTTCTCTGGGTACAACGGTTTATTTTCTGTTAATGAATATATTTTTTTCAGTAAAGAGAGATTGAAGAAATCGAAACATGTTTATTTTAAATGCCACGTAATATTTAAAGTTATTTTATAAAAATAACAAAATCAGGAATACATATATCAATAATATGTACCGTTTAACCTCTCAAAATCTTTGGTGCTCCGATAACAATCGGTGAAAACAACACAATAAATTTTACTAAGTATGCAAGTTATTTAATAATAATTTGTATTACTCATGGGTCTATTCTGCTCAATAATCCTTTAATAATATAAAATTACATACAAATAAATATAAAATACTACTAACGGGAACTAATAAAAAGCACGATACATTCTCTTTTCATTTGGGAAATGCTGGGTTTATGAGTTTGAAGTTAGCTAACCTTTGGCTCCTATCTTGGTTGTTTATATGTTTAAATATTTATATTTTTCTAACTGAGAACATTTTTGTAAGTACTAACTCGAACTTACAATGAACAAACGATTTATATAAAAAAGTATAAATACGATGGGTTGGATTCGTCAAGTTCACAGACTCAGATACACAGTTGTTTAACATTTTCCTCCGTAATAGTTGAATTAGGAGGTTACAGTAAATATCTAACAATAATTCAATAGCTACATATACATTGTATACTATTTCTTTTTGTTTTTACTTTCTATAAAAGGAAAAAAATATTATATGTATTGACTTCCATTTTACTTTTCTGTAATCATATGTAAAGAAGGTCAGTTAATAAAGTCACTCATTAAATTCACTCATAAATGTGTGATATGCGTCGTGTTGACTTGGCTAACCAACCCACATGCTCACCTATACACGTACTGTAGTATTGACCCACCCGCCCTCCGATAACGTACTGTGGTATTGGCCCATCCACCCTCCCATACATGTACTGTGGTATTGGACCCACCCACCCTCCCATACACGTACTGTGGTATTGACCCACCCGCTCACCCATACACGTATGGTGGTTTTTACCTATCCCCCCACCCATATACCTACAGTGGTATTGACTGACCCGCTCACCCATACACGTACGGTGGTATTGACCCATCCGCCAACTCTTACACGTACGTTAGTATACCTATACCATAAACCCAATAATGTGTGTATAGATTTTTCAATATAAATATTAATATTTCAGTTTAATATATGAATTTACATTAAACTATTGTTGCTTACCACGGTTTAAAAATTTAACATAAAATCACCTATTAGAACCGTACAGATTCCAAAACTGTGGTAAAAACACAAGTTATGTAACATCTATAAAACTTCATAAAACCTGAAATGTTAGGTTTTGTTTGGAAATAAAACGCATTTATCTTAAATTTTTATTTTGTCAAATAAATGAACATAACCCATTTAAACAAAAATCAACCATATCTGCTTCGATTAACTTTTTTATTGAGTTAACAGTTTTATAATCTTTAAAGCCAATTGACATTTATTTATTATACTGCCTTAAAGAGATGAATAGTAATAAATTGTTAGATTTCATGTGCTTTCATACTTAGAAATTATTAAAAATAATATTAACTTTATTCTGTGATCGTAGAAGAAAGAGTAAATAAAAATTCCCCTTTTACAGTTAACTTTTTAATTAATCCTATTACTTCAGTTATAAAGGCCTTCAATATTATAGTTACATCTAATTAGCATTTATTATCCAAGGTCTCGTGGCAAACGTACCGTATGCACTGATAATATCCATGCAGCATGTGGCGAACGGAACCGAATACATTACTAAATGAATATAAACTCAAACTCATGCTAATACATAATGACAAGCATACATCGATTGTTAAGGCAAGTCATGCATTATTTATGGATGTGGTTCACAAGCGATTTTATAATGTAACGTTTCCATGCTTATAATGTCACTTCTTAAATATAACACGCAGATTTACTTAATTAAAAGTCTATCAATAGCACGCAGTCCTTACAATCTTAAACTTTAGATATTTGCATTAATAATTTTAATGTTTCCGATACATGTTTAAACGTTACTAAACTTCCATAATTAAATTTCAGTAAGGTAGGGTTGACATAAATAAGTAGTGGCTTATCAGATACCGTAATCGGTTCCATACAGGGACCTAACCGAAATTTATGTTTCCTCGTTTATCATAAAGCTTAATGAAATACCACTTAAATAAAACGAGTTTAAACTCATTTATGAAGATTATTATATTTAAGTTTCATAGCTTTATAAGAGTTTAGTCATGTTGTAGTTAAATAAAATTATAAAATTAAAATTCAATAAACATGGAATAATGTCTATTACATTATAAAATATCACTCAGATCCGCTTTTAGGCAAAGTAATGTTGATTAGGAAGTTGGAAATAATGTGACAAGAAAATAAACTGGCACTGTTAACCACGATAAATAAACTGGCACTGTTAACCACGATAAATAAACTAGCACTGTTAACCACGATAAATAAACTGGTACTGTTAACCACAATAAATAAACTAGCAATGTTAACTACAGTAAATAAACTAGCACTGTTAACCACGATAAATAAACTAGCACTGTTAACCACGATAAATAAACTAGCACTGTTAACCACGATAAATAAACTAGCACTGTTAACCACGATAAATAAACTAGCACTGTTAACCACGATAAATAAAGTAGCACTGTTAACCACGATAAATAAACTAGCACTGTTAACCACGATAAATAAACTAGCACCGTTAACCACAATAAATAAACTAGCACTGTTAACCACGATAAATAAACTGGCACTGTTAGCACGATAAATAAACTGGTACTGTTAACCACGATAAATAAACTAGCACTGTTAACCACAATAAATCAATCATCAATATAATGTTAAAGCTGATGTGTTTTAAACGTGTGTCTACACCATCAGTAACACGTGTCTATATCACGATGGCACTGTGTATATAGTGCAAGTAAGTTCCAAATAAATATGGAATGTGTTACTATATGGAGCGTAAATATAGATTCTTACTAACGAAGACGAGAAGAGGCTCAAAGCAACAAGGGTGTGGGTTGGATGAGGTTGAACATTCGGTGAAGAGAGGGAAATATTGAAAACTATAAAAAGATGATTAGGTTAGAGCATGCTATGAGAGAATAGATAATTTTGAGAACAGCTATAGAGGATGAGATAGGAACGAGAAGAAGAATACATCAAATTAGATATGGTGTAAGGATGCAACAAAAGACTAGCACAAATAGGTTGGTTGGTGGCAGGCTTTAGCAGGACCTATCCGAGGATGGAATAATTTTCTTGATGATTATGAAGATATATAAAGATTAATTGAAACCTATTATTGCCAGAGCTATTTCTACTCCTTAAATCATCTCTACAAAATACCTGAATGTAACTAGAAAGTCCTACATTAGAGCTCCACCCCAACAACTCCCCACCATAAGTGTGGAAATATTGTGTGTTAAGAACACTTATTCAGAAGTTAACTTAATTGGGACTATTGATTCCTAAAGTTCCGACTGAGTGAACAACTCTTGCAAAGAGCATTTATCTCTACATGATAGTGATATTTGCTGCATTTTGATAGAAACATTTTTAATGTGTTGTTTAGAGGATGGTTTTTTGTAAATGCGTGTTACAATCAGTTATAAATAATAAAATAAAACATAATGGTAATACAAATGTTTAGAAGAGGGTTTGATGATGAGCCGGCTTAGTAATCAATGGCTAAGATTTCGGCCTGCGGAGGGCAGTGTCCAAGGTTCGAATCCCCACTGATCCAACGGTCTGTACTTCACTCGTTGAATAAAGTTTATGCACAAGCCTGCAGGCCCGTGTGAAATGGCGAGTGAAGTTTCTATATAAATATACATATATATTTTTTTTCATAATCGTATTGATTGATTTATATTTAATTTTATCAAAATTGATAGCGTTAACTGTAGACAAACGCATCTAAGTCATGATTTAGCTTCAAATACTATTAAGGCAGTTTGTTAAGGCTAGTATATTTTTTTATATAACCCAACAATGAGCGTATTTATATTATTTTACTGCAATAATCAGACTGCAATTATTAGGTTAAGTTATTTGAACAATAATCAGTGCTTTCACAAAACTTACTTGCATTTAGTACTTGGAGTATGGATTAAGAAATAACTGTTATTTGAAGTACGTGCAAATGCTCTTATCTGCTGGTCTAATTTAAATAGTGTTAACTAATTGAGATGAGGTGATCAAAAAGCAATATTTAAGGAGAACATTATTTTATAACTAAAAATTTATACAATGTTATTATGTTACCAACTAACGAATAAGCCATACAGATTAAGCAAGATTCCATATGGGATAGAAGTGATTTAATTGTAACTACATCCAAAATATTTAAGTTACACAGAATCACTTTCAATAAAATCGAGAACCCATAGTTTACCAGGAATCTGCTAAAGGTGGCTTCCATAAAATGTTAAAACTTATTCCTTTATATTCAATTAATTTTTAATAGCAAACCCGTAATTTACTGCGTTCTTTTAAGAAGTAATTTAAATGTAATTATTTGTTTTGAAAGTCATTAAATATTTTACTCAATTACGAATTTCAGACAAAGTTGATAGGATAGTAAACCGTTAATATTTGATATCTAAAAAAGTATAAAGGAAACTAGACAAAATATAGTATCCACAGGGGAAAAAATAAATATTAATATGATATATTTTTTGTAAGTAATACAAATGTGATTATACTCTTATACATCAAAATATCGATTGTTCACGATTAGTCCAATTATTTATTGTTTTAATTTAAAATAGCAAAACAGTAATTTATTTACCGTAATTAAAACTAAATTTAATGTTATTTGACTAAATATTGGTTTTTAATGAGCGTAAATAAGAAAAATATATAACACACGTATACATTTTCACGAAGCTAGATACATTCGTGTATTTGAAATGGTAGTAAGTATTATTTTATGATGTCTATATTTTCAATTTTAAAATGCCATAAAATTATTGTAATTATTATACATTTTAGGGGAGATTATTATCCAGGTGAGAGACATCTGAAACTCTCGGTTCTATTTGAATAAAACATGGAGCAATTAGTACCTCTAAGTGGCTCCAAACTTCTTTTTCAATTATTTATTTGATCAATAAAAAAAGTTAAAAGGAACTTTCGGTATTTTTTAGTTTACTTTCTAGTTTACATTAAGTGCAGCCCTGTATGTGATACTTATGGTACATATTTGTACGCAATAAAAATGGGTTCAAACATAAATAATTATTTCAATACTGTTATATTTTAGTCAAAAATGAAATATATTTGTTTAAAGAATAACGAATGTATTTTAATAATGTCATATAAAAATTAATGCCATTTACTATCTTTAATTTGTGAAGTGTTTACGTCTGATATATGATTTTTTAATCAATATTCATAAAATTATATTTTTGCTTAGTATATTATACTGCTGTATATACACAAGTTTAATATTTCGACATATAGAGAGCTACCTCTTTAGTAGTTTTATACATTCTCATTGGTAATATTAAAAAGTTGTTAGGGTTTATAGAGTGATAAAGTAGGCTGAAAGTAATTCAAATTATTTTTGAGTGTGTAGTGCAGAATATTTCATTAATGTTGAATCATAACTGCTTTACAAGGAATGTTACCTACTACCGTAGAATTACCGTAGAATAAATACTACTAATCAATATTTAGACAAGTAAGTTGTATCGTGCCTGACTATTCTACCAGTTGGCTCTAAAATCACAAGCATGAATTATAATGTCGAGTTGCATCACATATAAAAATATATTCATTTAGACCAAGAGTAACAATAAGACAGGAGAGGAGAAATGCACCCTTATTTATTTATTTATTTATTTATTTACATGCTTCAATACAGTCAAAACCAATTACACTGAAGCAGTTCATATAATACATATATTTATGTTTGTGGGTTTTATAACTTATTCACTAAATCACTTCACATTATAAAAAATAACAAAAAATAAGAATACCAAACTGAAATACTATAGATTCAAATATAACTGAAATTTATATGGAACGGAACAATACATGCTTGATGAGGAGGCAAAAAATATAATGACATGCAATTAAATAAAAATAATAACTAATATTATTATAGACTAGCATTCAGCAACAATAGCAGTAATGAATATTTTAAACAATTAAGAACAATAACAACAATAAATAATAACAGTAATAAATATTTTAAACAATTGACAACCATAACGACAATAAATAATAACAGTAATAAATATTTTAAACAATTGACAACCATAACGACAATAAATAATAACAGTAATAAATATTTTAAACAATTGACAACCATAAAGACAGTAAATAATATTTTGAACAGTTAACAATATAGAATTCGTAAAAGAGTAATAAACAAAACAAAATTATGTAGAGCGTTGACTTAAACAAGACAGGCAATTAGCTTTAAATATTTTAAAAGAGTCAAAAAATAGATCTACATTACTATTATCGGAAAGGAGCAAATTATTGTAAGATGTCATGAGGCGGTGAAGGGGGGGAAGAAGCATGTGCCGTCGTGCGGCAGTAGGGAACAGAGAACAGAAGTTTATTGCGACTATGAAATGTAGGTACACGGAAAGAGAGGCCCGCCAAGCTAGCGGTATCGTCCACCCCGCCACGGACCAGTCTATACAGGAACACCAGGCCCATTAGTGTTCTCCTCGTGTCAAGACTCCGGAACCCAAACAACACCAACAGCTCATCATATGGAACCGTGTACGTGTAAAAATTAAAACATTTGTAAAAAAGAAACCTTAAAAATCGCTTTTGAATTCTTTCAACCGCTTCTCGATATGTTGAATGAATTGGATTCCATATGACAGCCCCACTCTCCAACCTCGACCTAACGAAAGCATTGTAAAGCATAATGATGGTTAAAGTGTTTTGGAAACTTGCACTTTGTCTAAAAATGAAACCCATCATTTTACTGGCTGAGGATATGCATAATTCGATATGAGGATTAAAAGATAGTGAATCATTTAAGTATACGCCTAAATCTCTTATTTTATTTACTCTAGCTATTAAAACACCATTCAAAAAATAATAATTTTTGAAAAAAATCTTGTGCCCTTGTAAATGTCATTAAGTGGCATTTTGAAACATTGAAAGTCATTTTATTTAAAACACTCCAAGTGAATACATTGTCTTTATCACGCTGTAAACAGGCGGCATCATCAAGATTCTTAATGTATTTAAACATTTTCAAATCATCAGCGAACAACAATGTTTCAGCGAAGCGTACGCAATCTATTAAATCATTAATTATATGTAACACAGATTCAAGTTATTTCAACCCAAACCCTTAGTGGAATACAAAACTAAAGTCTAATGATGACTCAGCACACCACCTGACATATTTCATTCCTGGAGTCCAATCAACATGTATATGGATTACAAACAGAGAATGTCAATATTTAGAAATTCATAGCTAACCTATATTTTTAGGGTTGTATATAGTGTTACTTGAATGAAACGTCATTAAAATGATTGAAGAAATGGTTAAAACAGTAGATTTTGATATATTTACCAAAATACCCAATGCACTCTCTTGCTCATAATCTTATTCGTATGTTTATTCAAACACTTAACAATGTATTCAACATAAAATTACATAAAAATGTCACTAAAAAAAATCAACCTTCAAAATTCCTTACTACTAACTTAATGATCTTGTTTGGGAATATTTTTCTTAAAAAGATTTCCAATGCACGGTTATTGGGCCTGAACATGCAGCGAAAACATTTCACTACATATTTCTAAATAAGGAAACCAGTTAGGTGAAGGATTACATATCGATAAATAAATACATATTTTCTTTCTTGTATCCAATTAATTAT
The DNA here is from genome assembly GCA_035578905.1 of Stictocephala bisonia. Taxonomy (NCBI): domain Eukaryota; kingdom Metazoa; phylum Arthropoda; class Insecta; order Hemiptera; family Membracidae; genus Stictocephala; species Stictocephala bisonia. Next base: position 81,159 of record JAQJVL010001417.1, on the reverse strand, counting down.
AAATAAAATACATTTTCATGTTAGTTCATACTTATTATTCATATATTCAATATGGTTTATTTTGGTTACATAATTATTTTAAAAATATTTCAAGTAAAATATAATATTATTAAATCATTTTTTAAATTGTGACACGATAAACATACCCAACAGAATTCAAACAACATGTACAATGTTCAGTATCAAACAAACATTTGAAAACTTACGTTAAATTCATTTTGAATGCCCACTGTATAAATAACATGAATATAAAATGCAAAAGAAGAAGAGAATGTTGTTATCAGAGATTATTACTTATAAAATAACAATACGTAAAATGAGATTTTTAAATTTAAATATTAATTGCTCAGAGTCTTGTAAACCCTCTATTTACCTGTTATCTTAAATGGAATATAATTAACAAAACAACAACACCAGAAATAACATAAACAGAGGTCGCTTCCTTATGGTTAAAGTGGCAGTTATAAATATTGTAAACCTTATGGAAATATGTACAAGTTTGTAGATTAAACTTAAACTTAAGTTTTTAACAAATAAAGAGAGGGACTGGCATGGTACTGGCATAGTACTGGCATGGTACTGGCATGGTACTGGTATGGTACTGGCATGGTACTGGCATGATACTAGCATGGTACTTGCATGGTACTGGCATGGTACTGGCATGGTACTGGTATGGTACTGGCATGGTACTGGTATGGTACTGGCATGGTACTGGCATGGTACTGGTATGGTACTGGCATGGTACTGGTATGGTACTGGCATGGTACTGGTATGGTACTGGCATGGTACTGGCATGGTACTGCCATGGTACTGGCATGGTACTGCCATGGTACTAGCATGGTACTGGCATGGTACTGGCATGGTACTGGTATGGTACTGGCATGATACTGGCATGGTACTGGCATGGTACTGGTATGGTACTGGCATGTTACTGGTATGGTACTGGCATGGTACTAGTATGGTACTGGCATGGTACTGGCATGGTACTGGCATGGTACTGGCATGGTACTGGCATGGTACTGGTATGGTACTGATATGGTACTGGCATGGTACTGGTATGGTACTGGCATGGTACTGGCATGGTACTGGTATGGTACTGGCATGGTAGTGGTATGGCACTGGCATGGTACTGGCATGGTACTGGCATGGTACTGGTATGGTTCTGGCATGGTACTGGCATGGTACTGGCATGGTACTGGTATGGTACTGGCATGGTAGTGGTATGGTACTGGCATGGTACTGGCATGGTACTGGCATGGTACTGGTATGGATCTGGCATGGTACTGGCATGGTACTGGCATGGTACTGTCATGGTACTGGTATGGTACTGGCATGGTACTGGCATGGTACTGGTATGTTACTGGCATGGTACTGGTATGTTACTGGCATGGTACTGGTATGTTACTGGCATGGTACTGGTATGATACTGGCATGGTACTGGTATGGTACTGGCATGGTACTGGTATGGTACTGGCATGGTACTGGTATGGTACTGGCATGGTACTGGCATGGTACTGGTATGGTACTGGCATGGTACCGGCATGGTACTGGCATGGTACTGGCATGGTACTGGCATGTTACTGGTATGGTACTGGCATGGTACTGACATGGTACTGGTATGGTACTGGCATGGTACTGGCATGGTACTGGCCCTGTAATTTCCATGGTTTAACAGGTAACTAACTTCTTGTCTCACTTTTAAGTGCACTAATGGATGTGATCTTTTTTTCAAGATTGCACCATTTGCCAATTAATATATTGTCATGCTTATAACTTACTCAAATACATGTGTAAACTAAAAAGAAAGAGGTAGTAAAATTTATTATACTAGGGTTAATTTTATTATGAATTATGCAATATAAAAGTGAACATGGTTTCGATACCGATGATGACATAATTTTTAATCTCTTTTAATACACAATATTTTTAAATTCAATTTAGCGTCCTTTTTAGTTTACAATCTCAGTATAATCAGGTTAGTGATATAAACAAAACCCTTGGTATTATATAGTGATACGTAAAACTTTGACTACATTTTATTAACGATTTCTCCTAAATTGCCTGTCAAATAAACAGGTACGCTGTACATTTTAAGTTAAAGAAAAGCAACACGCAAGATACGGTATACTGGCGTGATAGAGCATGGAATCATTAAGTAGAGAAAGGGTGTATTGGCATTTGTCAACCTCTACAAGGATATTAGCATTTACCGAGGGTGACCTTTGTCCTAAAATAGCTCTGTAACAGTAAGTAAGCCGTTATTAATTAAATTAATAACGGAGGGACCATTTTATAACGACTAGTTATTAGTTTAACTAACGGTAATAAATTTACCATGTCATTTTAATGAAATTTAGAAGCTTAATTTGTTTTGAAATTGCTGAAAGTCCATTCAAACTAATGATTTGATATTAAACAACTTTTGAATGAGTTATCAGTCGTTCATAAGTGTTTTTTATCGATAGATAAATCAGGATTAACTATTCCTTTATAAATTCTATTCAAAATAAAAAGTGAGGTTATTATTATATTTTTTTCATTATGTATAAAAACAATTATTTGTATTTTTATTATTATTCACAACAAATAAAAAGACAGTAAACATAAAATGTATTCTAATAACTATTGATACATAAAACACTTGATGAGGAGCAACCATCGGTTACAATATTAGTGTACAGATTCTTAAGGGTAAAAACGTTTATATACATATAAAACTTACACAAAAGCTTATAAGGCTCTATCTGATACCCGTAAACCAATAATACTATATTTACAAACTGCTATTTAGTTAATAACTTACAAATATGATTGAAACATATTTTAGTATCTTATCTGTATGAAAAATATAATAAAATCGTGAATATTTAGCATACACTAAATATATTTATCTTCCCGTACTTGTTTTAATGATCGCAATAATAGGATATCATTTTGTAAATAACATAAAACAAGTTTTTTTATGTGGAAACCCATTTCTAATTTCCGTTATGTATTAACATTTATTGAGGTTATGAATACGCTTAAAATAAATACTATGCTATAAAAAGTACATGATTAGTCAGTTTCAACATACATTATGAACTGAATATGATTTGTAAATATTACATCGTCAAGTGCTTGCTTAACGGTTTTTCCAGTGAATATTTTATGATATTCTGGCTTCAAACTTTCTACTGTACTTTATGTTGACTTTTAGAACTACTTACAGCTCCTACAAAAGTACAAGAATGGCTGTCGTTTGTCTGACCATATGCCAACCGTTGTCTGAACATTAGTGAATCTTTAAAAAGTCCATATACATTTTTAATATTCCTAAAAAACTTAAATCTATTCGCATATATACTATGGCCCTATGCTTAAAACAAGCAATGTATTAAACAGGAATGTTCTCAGTTTGTTATTATAGTCTTTAAAATATAAATACCAACGATAGGCCTTTCAATTTTTTCCTGGAAAAATAGATCTCTAATTATAAAAACTAAAATTAATAATTGATTTTGAAATTAATTTTGAGAGTAACTTGTGTAACAGAGATATCAATACATTACATATTCTATATGACAGTTAATTTTATATAAATATATTTCAAGCATTACTTTGATATAACTTTGATATACTTTGATATACTTTGATATTGGTTAACAAATGGTAAAAGTTCAAGTTCTTTTATTTGCAAAGCAAAACAATATTCACTGAACAATAGTTATATGTCATCGGATATTATAACGAAACATTTCCTGTGCATGTTGAAAGTCTGAAGCACTACACGGATGATATATTTATAAAAAGGGACCTTCTTAATACAGTACATCAGAGCTAGTTTGATATATTCTATCAGAAAACCTTTTTATTTATATTAATATATATTGGATTATATTTAATTATTAAATGTGTATTTTTTTGTACACATTGAAAAATTAAAGATTGCGATTGCTCGAGGCTGTATGACTACTATTAGTTTAATTAATTTAATAAAACCATATGTTCCAAAAATATATATCATAAAAAAATGTTAAGTTTAATAATATAAAATGTGTAAGTAATTTTTTGATTATAACCATAAATCTATCTTAAAAATGCATACCTAAATGTGCCTTCCTCTAAATATAAATTTGATTCTCCAGGCTAATAAAATGTATTATTTTATGTATGTACACTATATATATTTGTATTTTTAATTTTTAACGTACATGAGTTATAATTTTATTAGATGCTTCTACAAGTATTATACTATTAGATCAAAGTAAAACAAAAATATTTCACAATGGATATATCCTGTAATTTTTAAATATGAATTATTTTAAATAATAACACCTAAATAAAATTGTAGATTTCTTAAGAAACAATACATTTTAGTAAAAAGGAAAACTTAAACAGTTTGTAGTCAGGTTATAGTTAGAGTGTTAGTATTCATTTTATAATAAACTATGAGTTTTCTTGAGTTAGAGCCTTAGGTCAGTGACAATGGCGCAAAAAACATAATGTTATTATGTTTTAAATAACACAAATATATATTTTTATGTTACTTCACTAAATCAGTTTAGGATTGGTTTTTAATTGGTTATGTTATACTAAATATGGCACAAGATATGTTATAAAATACAACAGGCAAACATTTTGCTTACTTCCTTTCTTTAGATTCTTAAATCTATTTAGTGTTTCAATTTTTATTTTAAACTTGACTGCTTAGGTTTTTTAAAGTAAATTTATATCATATCATGATAATTATTTACCACATATTTAAATATTACGTAATAGTTTTTTAGTGAGTTGTGTAATACAGAAGCTGTCATATATGTCACTAATAGTGTTGTTCTTTTGTTGACTAGTTATTTTAATTTGTCTAAAGGTACTTAATTATGACTTAACATTCGATCGACATATCAATAGAGCCAATATTATAGAATGTATATTATTCAATTTATTGGCTTAGAGGCACTTACTAGTGGCAAAAGTAGCAATAGTAGGTGCTAAAAATATTTTATATGTATCCCAAATACATGATATGTAGATAATATTTGGAGAGTTCCAATTATTGAGTGTTTAAGAAACAAACACAACGTTTCGACAGGTATAACAAACTCCTGCCGTCTTCAGTTGTATTTACTAACTTAGCATACATCTAAAAAATTTGTTTCCCTTAACCCATAATAAATCAGATAAGACTTAATACCACATGCTAGATACTAAAGATTACTATTGACTTTTGACTTTCAAAAGTAATCTTTTTATACTTGTAGAAACGTTGTGTTTATTTCTTAAGCACTCAAAGAATTGGAAATCTCCAAATATTACCTACATATCATGATCAATCCAATGCTAATAAATAACTATCAAACAAGAGTCCCAAATACAATTAGCACTCTACAGGGTGTCCTGAACTTTCTGATAAGCTTTCTTGGTTTTTGTTTCTGGTTCATTTAGAAACACAAATATCATTCTTAAAGTCTCCAAAACACCTTGTTTATCCTTGCAGCCACCATTTTTTGTTACTTTAAAATTTTTATCTCAAAAACTAAAAAGGGTATTTAGTTGTAATCATACATTAAAAATTACTATAGTGACCTGTTTCAACAAACTCGTGAGAAAAGTGTGAAAATGATCACGAGATGACTTTATCAATGAAGAAGAATCTAACCTAATATAACCAAACCTAAACAGTGTTAGGTTTCTAATATATTGTCAGGACATATCGTTCCTATTTGGGGTGCTGCTATTTATTATAAAGTATGCTACTAACTTCAACAAACCTAAAAAAGTACTTAAACAAATGTATCAAAGAAGATTATTCCATATTATTTTTATCTAAGCATCAAAAGTAATGAAGTGAAACAATCGTGACGTTTATGCTTGAAATGTAACTTGTTTATATCGCACAGTTTTATTATCCTTACTATACCTGTATTATTATAGAAAATTTCAATTCCACTTCAATTAGGCAGTTTTTACAGCCACTGAAGAGAGAGAAAACATTAAAGTTAACAAGGGTATGCTGTCACTTTACCCTTACAATGAATTGAGTGACGTTTTTGTCCATTTACAGAAAATGAGGAACGAAAATCACTTTCAGAGGCATTCTAACTGATTGACCATAATTCAACTTTCTACTAAAAGGAAGGTGAAAGATTTAAGCAACAGATCAAATATAAATTTTTATTTATTCTTACAACCTTGCCATTGGTAAGAGGTTTCATGGTTTCTTTTTATTTTTATTCATATATTAAAAGCTCGATCTTTATACATAAAATTACATATTAAATAATTTAACTAATTAAATATTAACTTGAACAATTTTAGCAACATCTTTAAAAACACGTGAAAAATCCTCTAACTATGCATGAGTTTAGTATATTAGGCTGGATAACTTTTCGTTAACTTTGCGTGTGTAGATATAATAAATGTTTATTTATTTATATGTTTCAACCATACATTGAAATGACACATGCTAAACAAAAAAAATCAATTTTTCAAAGTTCTTAACTCAGTTGAGTAATTTACATATTAACAAGAATTGAGACAACGATAATATGATTGTGAAAATGATCCTTTAACTTGAGTTTTCTTGCAATACTAAATGATGAACCGATACAAACCAGTGAACAATATTTTTTATTTTTAGGTATATTTAACTGTAAATTTACCTAATTGATATCAGACCGCTTCTTGACTAGTAATGTTCTATTTTATTTTCAAGATAGTTGTTAATATTAGCCAAAAAATAATATTCAATTTTATAAGATATCCAGTTTTCGGAGAGATTTCCTCGATGACTACCCATCCAACAACTATAAAGGGGGCTATTTTAATGGTATCAGAAGTTAAAAAACAAAATCCATTATAGAAAAATAAAAATATGAAAACAGATTAATTGTTTTGTTAGAAAAGAAAGGTAGCATTACAGATGTTGTGTGTGCATTACAGATTGCTTTCAAAAGTGTGCGTAACTCTAATCACAAATAAAATTAATTACTACACAATAAATTTAAATTGTTGACTAATTCATAAACTTTAACTTTCTTTATTTATATTTATTAGGCTATTTGTTTGAAGGTCAACACTTGAAGTAAAACGTGTAGTGTATAAATGCATATTTGACATAAGATAACGTTATTGCAAAATTAAATAATAATAAAACAACAGTTTAGTATGATTCTTAAGGAGTACTGGTGACAATATTATGTGTGATTGAATGAGATTTGGAAAGCAAAGGGTGGAGAGGATTTTTAGATTTTCTCATGATATAAAAATATAATAGAGCCGCGGAGTACAAATTGCGTCCCATGCAACTTAAAATCATTTAAATATTATTTGAACCAAGCCAAATTTAACATTGTATAGTTATTGAAATACATTGAGAAATGTTGTAGGATGATTGTAAGATAACATAAATATTCTAGCTCTGAATGGGTGAAATAAACGGGACTCAAATCAGTTGCGAGTAGTCTGCTTGAGAGGGTGGAAGGAAGGACAGTCAAGGGGCACGTGTAGGAGAGGCTATAGTTTGGTATAGTTTGGATTGTTCCTCGATATACAATTTTAATTCAAACTAACTTATTGATAGATTTTTATTTTCTCTAATAGTAAAAAGGTACACACTATCCATTAGACTTAGTATATTATATACCTAGAACAAAGATCTGTAGACCTCAATTATAATTTTTTCTGTTAATCAAGGAACATAATTAAAAATATTAGTAAAAGAAAGTATCTGGTTCAAGAAACAATTGTTTTTCTAACTGTTGTATTTTTTTAGTTATATATTTGAGTTTATATAAAGGACGGTAAGAAAACATTTTACATCGTTGGATATATATTACTTATATGGAGATAGCCTGCAAAATACATTACTCTCATACAGTAATGAAATGTTTAAAACGTATTTTTCAAACCCTACACGTTCCTCAGATTGTATTTTGCCAGGATTACAGCTGATTTCCCGCACTGCCAGGAGTTTCCGTTCCGTTTAACTTCCGGTCCTTGCCCTCACACATCAGTGCTTCATCCTTCCCGGCTCCTTTATAGATTTTGTTCAATGGCTGCTTTTACTTTTTTTAACGTTTAGTTATGCAACAAAATTCCAAGTTCCAGAATAATTTGCCTTGTTTCTAGAATAACTTTTAAAATTGTGCACTCTATTTCAATTACTTAATTGATAAACTGTTTGTCTATAATTAGGCCTATCTATTGCATACATTTTTATTTATACGGCTTGTTTCTTATATAATTGATAAATGACAATTATCTTCCACATAAAAGTAATGATAACAATAAATTTATACTTGTATAATTAAGGTTTAAAACAACAAGTATTACAAAGGTTTAATTTTGTATATATACAATTTTAAACTGTAGTAATTGTGTTTACAGTGAAATTTTTTAAATAAAATAATTTACTGGTCATATTATACTTATCTGAAACTAAAACATCCTATAGTAGCACAAAAACTCGTTCTAAATATTGAGCATTTGTTGTCACTTTCATTGAGTTAGTTCCGTTTTATAGTTAATTTTATGTCAACATTAGTACTTGTAAACATATTAATATCAAAATTTGAAATGAGTAATACATTCGAAATCCATGTTTGCCCAAGTCTAGACGATCGGCGTTTTAAGAATGTATAAATTACAAATTAGGTTAACATTCATTGCAGGTTACAATATCACTTGCTGTTTCTTGTTGATATTAAAATATGGAAATACGATACGTTAAGTTAGACTGTTTTTGTGGAAAAATGAAAAAATAGATGAAGTAATTTGTTTTATCCATTGAACAACAACACAAATATTTTCTAGGTATAATTTTACCAGTTTCTGTAAGACGTTAGTCTGTTTTGCAATGAACAAAATCCCTGAATGTGACAGTTAAACAAATCAGTGATTGTTGAACTTGAAACATTCTCTATAAAAGGTAAATCTAAGTTTTCATTTATATAAAAATACTTTAAATTCAACAAATAATGTATTTAGCCAAGAGATAGAGAAATTGTCTTTATTTTTAACATAGCAAAATATTTTAATGTATTGTTTTTCTGTATATTGTTCAGTTATAAATTGTTAATTATACATGTAATAAATTAAAAATGAATATGGACAGGAACTTAATTTTTCATTTGAATGATTTTTGAGGGATTATAATGAAATGAATATGAACATCTAATTTAGTGGGTGATTAAATTTCAAAGATTTAAAAATATATTCGGACGAAATATAACTCTTCACCTTCATTAGTTATTATTTATTGGAGTGTTACAATCTTGACATTCCAAATCTAAAAGCCTTTGCCAAAACTCAAAACGTTGCATGCCTACTTTAAAATATTGTGGGGCACGTCCAATAATCATCAAACAGTATTTTCAAAACATCATAATAAACATATTATAACACACTTACAACTGATATATGTCTTGATAATATTTTGTTAAGTATAAAAAATAATTTGTATATTATGATTTTACTGATCCGACTTAGACAACACTATTTGAAAGTTGTGCATATCAAGTTTGGCAGAGGTCTACTACTTACAGTAAAATGTATAGCAACAGATAGTTTTTTAACTGTAATACCGTAAAAAATCACAATCTCACAAATTTCACAAACAAATCGTTACCTTACATATGAGTATAGCTATAGATGGTTAACAATTATGTAAGTTAAATCTAACCTCCTACATCTAGATTATTGTTTTATTTCCATTGTATTGTAGTTTAATGTAATTATTACATAATGAAATTAACCTCCAGATCCTAAGATTTGGTTTAGACTTGCAGCTATTTGAATATTTAGAAATGCACGTAATTACATTTTCTGAGGGTTGTATTACCAGTCCTTACCAATTAGGTAATCGTCTACTAAAAATGTACTAAAAATTCGTCTACTGAAGTGTATTTATCTGTATTAACTTGATGAATTTCCTGCTTTAGGGCTAGGACAGTATGACACTGGATTATTCTATACTTAAAAACAAAATAACAAACATTATCTTGCCTACATTTTTAATAAATATATTTTATTAACAGGAATACTATCATCTGTATGATTTGTAAATGATGCTTCCTTCTGTTAATTGAAAGTTTCTAGGTTCACGTATGTATCGGCCGTTACGTCAAGAAATCACTTAAGTAACCAAGGGATTGCAAAGAACATTCAACAAAACTTTAGATTGTATTTCATGCAGAAAGAGATAAACACATAGTCGAACGAGTGTCGTGCGTATATGTCCGTTGTAATCATATAGTCTGTGAAGTATCAAAGCGATATTTAAAGAACAAAACGCGTGTTACCCTACACAGTCAGCTGATGCATGATCATACATGCCACTCGACTAGCCTCAAGTGCCGTTAACTGTAATAATAAAGTGCACAACTCGTGTTGCCTTACACAGTCAGCTGTTGCATGATCATACATGCCACTCGACTAGCCACAAGTGCTGTTAACTGTAATAATAAAGTGCACAACCCGTGTTGCCTTACACAGTCAGTTGATGCATGATCATACATGCCGCTCGACTAGCCACAAGTGCTGTTAACTGTAATAATAAAGTGCACAACCCGTGTTGCCCTACACAGTCAGCTGATGCATGATCATACATGCCACTCGACTAGCCCCAAGTGCCGTTAACTGTAATAATAAAGTGCACAACCCGTGTTGCCTTACACAGTCAGTTGATGCATGATTATACATGCCACTCGACTAGCCCCAAGTGCCGTTAACTGTAATAATAAAGTGCACAACCCGTGTTGCCTTACACAGTCAGCTGATGCATGATCATACATGCCGCTCGACCAGTACCAAGTGCCGTTAACTGTAATAATAAAGTGCACAACCCGTGTTGCCTTACACAGTCAGCTGATGCATGATCATACATGCCGCTCGACTAGCCCCAAGTGCCGTTAACTGTAATAATAAAGTGCACAACCCGTGTTGCCTTACACAGTCAGCTGATGCATGATCATACATGCCGCTCGACCAGTACCAAGTGCCGTTAACTGTAATAATAAAGTGCACAACCCGTGTTGCCCTACACAGTCAGCTGATGCATGATCATACATGCCACTCGCCTAGCCACAAGTGCCGTTAACTGTAATAATAAAGTGCACAACCCGTGTTGTCTTACACAGTCAGCTGATGCATGATCATACATGCCGCTCGACTAGCCCCAAGTGCCGTTAACTGTAATAATAAAGTGCACAACCCGTGTTGTCTTACACAGTCAGCTGATGCATGATCATACATGCCGCTCGACTAGCCCCAAGTGCCATTAACTGTAATAATAAAGTGCACAACCCGTGTTGCCTTACACAGTCAGTTGATGCATGATTATACATGCCACTCGACTAGCCCCAAGTGCCGTTAACTGTAATAATAAAGTGCACAACCCATGTTGTCTTACACAGTCAGCTGATACATGATCATACATGCCGCTCGACCAGTACCAAGTGCCGTTAACTGTAATAATAAAGTGCACAACCCGTGTTGCCTTACACAGTCAGTTGATGCATGATCATACATGCCGCTCGACTAGCCCCAAGTGCCGTTAACTGTAATAATAAAGTGCACAACCCGTGTTGTCTTACACAGTCAACTGATGCATGATCATACATGCCGCTCGACTAGCCCCAAGTGCCGTTAACTGTAATAATAAAGTGCACAACCCGTGTTGTCTTACACAGTCAGCTGATGCATGATCATACATGCCACTCGACTAGCCCCAAGTGCCGTTAACTGTAATAATAAAGTGCACAACCCGTGTTGCCTTACACAGTCAGTTGATGCATGATTATACATGCCACTCGACTAGCCCCAAGTGCCGTTAACTGTAATAATAAAGTGCACAACCCGTGTTGCCTTACACAGTCAGTTGATGCATGATCATACATGCCGCTCGACCAGTACCAAGTGCCGTTAACTGTAATAATAAAGTGCACAACCCGTGTTGCCCTACACAGTCAGCTGATGCATGATCATACATGCCACTCGACTAGCCCCAAGTGCCGTTAACTGTAATAATAAAGTTCACAACCCGTGTTGCCTTACACATTCAGCTGATGCATGATCATACATGCCGCTCGACCAGTACCAAGTGCCTTTAACTGTAATAATAAAGTGCACAACCCGTGTTGCCTTACACGGTCAGTTGATGCATGATCATACATGCCACTCGACTAGCCACAAGTGCCGTTAACTGTAATAATAAAGTGCACAACCCGTGTTGTCTTACACAGTCAGCTGATGCATGATCATACATGCCACTCGACCAGTACCAAGTGCCTTTAACTGTAATAATAAAGTGCACAACCCGTGTTGCCTTACACATTCAGCTGATGCATGATCGTACATGCCGCTCGACCAGTACCAAGTGCCTTTAACTGTAATAATAAAGTGCACAACCCGTGTTGCCTTACACGGTCAGTTGATGCATGATCATACATGCCACTCGACTAGCCCCAAGTGCCGTTAACTGTAATAATAAAGTTCACAACCCGTGTTGCCTTACACATTCAGCTGATGCATGATCATACATGCCGCTCGACCAGTACCAAGTGCCTTTAACTGTAATAATAAAGTGCACAACCCGTGTTGCCTTACACGGTCAGTTGATGCATGATCATACATGCCACTCGACTAGCCCCAAGTACCTTTAGCTGTAATAATAAAGTGCTTCTTGAAGACTCTCCGAAGAATAATAGTTAACTTTATATGTATTTTATACTTGCTAATAAAGAATAAAATACATATAAATTTTATACTTTATGACGTTTCTTGCTTCAATCGAATAAAGATTAAATAAAAGACATTAAATAGATAATTTCGAAAATTATCATAATATTTTGAAAGGATAGTAATCAATTGACTTAATATGCTAATTCAACGGTTATCATTTTTTAATGCAGATGAAACATTTAATCTTTTTTAATCTCCTACGGTCATTAGTATGAAATGAATTAATAGACAACTAGAGTATTATTTAAAAAATTCATCACAACAGTGATTTACTCAACAAATCAATTTGATCACTCACAAAAATATAACACTATCCATAACGACATTCCAATACGTTACCACTAGCAAACTTTATTAAAAAGGATCATATATATCGAATTGGCTAATATTATCATGCTGAACATGAATATGTCATTTGATTACCAACATAATAATCTTACAACAAACAGACTATACCAACAAATAAACATATCAGATTGTTTTAAAATTCTTGATCTACGTAAACATTTATTATAAAATAAAATAAACAAAAAATAACATTATAAGTAAATATTATAATTTTTTTAGGAAAACGTTACCCACGGATTAAATTGTTTTTCCCAGAAAATATTAACCTCAATCTACTCAATTTGATTAAATCAAATGAAATGAAAATTTAATTTATTTGGTGGAGCTTAGGACTATTAAGTTCTTCCACTCAACCTTAAAATAAAGTCTGATAATAGTGTCAACATTTTCAAAAAGTCTATAAACTACATAAATACCTTAATTTGTTGTAGATTCAACTATGTAGCATCTACTCTCTTCTTTGTGTTAAATATATGCTAACTATATACTTCAACAACCTTAAACAAGACCAAGTCATATGCATATTACATTTTATTACAAATACTGCTACTGTTCTTAAACAATGGAGCATTCAAGCTTAGCTTAACGAATGTTATTAACTATAGAGACAGTCAACAGGAAAAATTAAATAATGGTGTATTTTAATACGATTACAAAGGGTTTTTATAGCACTATACTAAATGATCTTGTTATAAAGTTATGTATCTAATAATAGTACTATGACAGTATTCAACACTGATGTAAATGAGAACTAAATACAATATAAACAATATATGTTTTTGTCTTTTTTATTATTGATAGTGTAGTGTTAAATAGAAATAATTCGTCAATTTTTAATATTCCTTCAACTGGAAGCGATTTTTGAAAGCAGCATGATTATGAGATTAAAGAGAAGTTAAAATTGACAAAAGGGACTTGAATAAAAGGACAATAATAAGGGTCTGCATCTGCTTTTGAAGGTTTAAATTGACTTTTTTAATGGAACTATTAGCCTTATTTAAATTTTATAAATCAATATACTTTAAAAACACTATGTATTGATACTATGAATTATAATTTATACTAAACTGGAAACGCATTTTGTAGCAATTCAATACTAATTATCAAAAGTTACACTTACTCAATTTTATATATAAATATTAAATCAACCATTTAGTATATAATTTGTACTACAATTTTAGAATAACAACTTTTTTCATATTATATATGTTAAAATTCTCAAATCCAATTACCTCTCAAATGTAACTGACTATCTACGTGGTATAACAAAAATAAACATTCCTTTCGCCTATTTACTGGATGATGGATGTTTGATCTTAAGTAAAAGCTACTGTGAAGTTTATCCATCAGTTTAATAGAGCTAATGGTTTCCTGACAGCAAGCTTGATTGATAAATTTAAAGTATACGGAGAACGTATTTTTAAGTTACCTACAGAAATTATTGGTAATCTGTACATTAGTTACGCTATGTATAAAGAAATGTTGAATAACTTTCTACAACATTGTTTGTTTAGTGAAAGTTACACAAAACAAGTAATAATTTACAATAATTGGTTCAAAAGTAAGGACACTTATGACATATGATCAATTGCAGTTGCTAGATGATAGTCTTGAAAAGTTAATTTTTACTATGGTTGTATTTCATACCTTTAAGCTTGATAAAACATTCAAATATGAAGGGGTATTGTATTTATTTATTATTCTCTTAGTAGCAATTTAATTTTTTTGTTTAAATTACACTAAGAGTAACATAAATTTCATAACTGTAACATTATAACTAAGCATGATTACAATCGTTATAGACATACACGGCAATATTTGGAATATATCTAGTTAGTATTTTGTTAAATTCACAAAATTATTTTTCTATCAAAATTTTTATTTATTAATGTAGTCGAAACAAATTTATAGTATCACATGTAAAGTATGGTAGGGGTCAAATAGATATATTAGAGGTATAATGACCCTGAATAACATGTTTTATCAGTACTACTGTCCGCGTCCCACGTCGTGACCCCTGGGAAAAACCGTGGAACAGCCGTGTATTGAGGCGGTATGTTCAGATTATGAAGGCGTTTATTTTGCCACAAAATCAAATACTATTGAAAACAATTTATAATTAATATATAACACAAACAAATGTGTAAAATATTTATTTTAAAATAAACGGCACAAAGAGGGATGTAATTGAATTGTGGTGATATAACACTTACATATATATTATAGCAAGTTTCAAAGGTAATTGTAAACGTTTACGATTATATGTTTATTTTATTTATAAACTTATAGCAAAGTAAACACCTTCATATTTTACTTCGTTTAAATGAATATTTTAAGCTTATTTAGTTTGTATGAGTAATTTAGTAACGCGTACAAATAGATAAAAATCTTATTAGTTTTAAAATTGTATACTTTTGCATATTAAAAATTTTAAGGCTATTGTAAGTAATATTTGTTTAAAGTTGTTTTTAATATATTTTCATGGGTTTTATAAGATTTTAACTGACATCACTAAGCAAAGGTATTACTGTAATAATGATGAATAATAATAACAATGAATGCTCATTATTACGAATAACATGTTATTTAATATTACGGCCTACGGCTTATACAATTAAAATATACATATATAAAAAAATTTTATTTAGTTTTTTTTTTTTTTTTTGCATCCCATAGAGAATAAGCGATATGATTGTGTTGTAAAATGTTTAGACTGTATGTAAAACGTTACAATTGTCAATAAAAGAAGCAGGCTGAGTGTGTTGTTTGCGTGGTGTAGCGCCTTCAACTCTCGTTGGACAAAGCGGTGGGGGTCACTACTTGGGACGCGGACAGTACACATAACACCCACTTATCCAAAACTACCCTCAGACAATCAATATTACATAGTTTTCAATGTAATTTAGTATTACCTTAAGAATTAAACACAGTAAAATTATAATAATATGGAATGTCACAACAAGCTTTTAATATGAAATCGTATGTGGAAAGATAAAACATGTAAACCAAGAAATTCCTTCTGCAAATTGCGTCGTAACCTCTACACTTGTTACTTTACTCGCTTCAGTTTTTCTGGAGGAGTATTTTCACAATTTGAAAAACTATTAAGACAACTTGTATATTAAGGTAGAAGCGCTTTGTTTTGTAAATTTCAATAAGATAATATATATATACTCTTGTGTAATAAATTAGAACTATTTATTATTGGTAGAATTTTTAAAAACCAATATTTATTAGAATACAAAATGGTAAATAAATATTACTCAATACAAATAATCTTGTTCTAAAAACATCTTGCTTACCAGTAAAAACAATAACAACGTTACTGATTGGTTAAAACTATTAACTATGTATTTTTTACATGAAGAAGTAAGGGCTAAACAGCCCTAACTAACACTTAACCATTCATCGGATAGATGAGCTGATTTAAGTTAAAGAAAAGGCATTAATAAGAGTTAATATCCATAAAATAAAATTTTTTACGCTGTTTTAGAATACTCAAATTTCGTGAACACTCTATTACGCTGTATCCGCTGTATTACGCTGGGTGCAGTTTGAGAAGAAAGTTATTTCAATGTTTCACTCATTGTGTTTCACTGTCTACAAGCCTGTACGTGGGTGCAGTTTGAGAAGAAAGCTATTTCAATGTTTCACTCATTGTGTTTCATTGTCTACAAGCCTGTTCGTGGGTGCAGTTTGAGAAGAAAGCTATTTCAATGTTTCACTCATTGTGTTTCATTGTCTACAAGCCTGTTCGTGGGTGCTGCAGTTTGAGAAGAAAGCTATTTTCAGAATTATTGGTCGTAGTATTTGCATTAGTATTTGTTAAAATATAATTTTTTCGATATTTCGGTTGAAAAAGATATTTTGTAGTTCAAAACTAACTCTACGATAGAACCTTTTCAGAATTGTTAAATATAATTTAAATAAAGTGTAAAATTACTTTAAAAAATTATTAGAGTTTGATTACAAATGTGGTGAACTGAAAATATCTTCTAAATCATACACAGTCAAAACAACTCATCCGAAACCTTCCGTTGTTTCCTATGTATTTATATATACATGACGAAAACTGTAATAATTCAGTTATAAGGCTATTTACCATTTATCTCCCTTTGCTTCTCGCATCATACTTATGAGTACTAAAGAGTGATTATGCCCTTTTCAGAACAGTCTCTTAGTTAGAATATTACGAGTTTGTTACGATAAAAAAAACACAAAAACATAACTCAAAATATTTATTTCAGTGACAATTAGCACGCAAATGAATTAAACAACTTTGACTAACGACAGAAACTAACCGTCATAATTATCTGAAAATTCGTGATTGTTGGTTGTGATTGACACAATAGTGAATCACATATATGACCATAGTTGCTAGTTCTAAGTCGATCATCTCAGATTATATTTCATGTTTTTATTCAGTTTTTTTTTTTTTCAGTTGTCATAAGCAGATACAGGTTTCATACTTTAATCAATAGTATTTCTATAAGAACAGAACAAATACCTAGAGTGTGGAGGGTCACGAGCTGCCATTATGAATGGTCCACTTAACATTTGGTAAAAAACCTTGGATTGTTGGCCATTGGCATAGTTTGAAAATTAAGTTAACAATGCCAATGACGTTAATCTGATGGCCATTGAAGTCTTATTGGTCTTCATATGTCATGTAACTAATATATTATACATCAAACAACCATAGTTGCTAGTTCTAAGTCGATCATCTCAGATTATACGAGTATTTCATGTTTTTATCCAGTTTTTTTCAGTTGTAATCAGCAGAAACAGGTTTCATTCTTTAATTAATAGTATTTCTATAAGAACAAAACAAATACACTTGAAATATATTTATTTTTAATATACACTTACTTAAATTCATTAGGTCTTCACATCACTATCCCTAAAAAAACCTAAGTAAAAATTTTTTATAAGTAAAAACTAGGTACGAAATAGCTATAAGAGGCAGAAAGAAAGTTGCGTGACTATAGCTTGTAAAATGTTACGTAAGTGGTGATGTTTTATGACTCACTGAAGTGGCTTTTAGGTGTACCCCAAAAGTCTTAAGGAAAAATGCCAACTGTCTGAAAAGTTAATTGTATGTGAGAGAGGATTTTAAGTTACACACAGCTGTTTTATACATATGGATAATATGATCTAATTATAAGCCCACCATTACATCTACTTATCACATTTTACTTACCTAATAGTTGATAGCTGAAGAGAATTATTTTCAAACCTATGTAAGATAATACACTCATAGATATTATTCAAGAAAGTGATGTAATATTACCTGATTATATTTGTATGACTCAAACTCACTTCAGAACTAAAGCTAAATTATAAAACTTCAAGATAATTTTTATAATTTATTATATGAAATAAATAAGTAATAAGTAAAGTATCAGTAAAAATAAATAAATGATTAATTAGTATAACAGTATATATTTATATTTTATAAAAAGTAATTTAAGAACTAACAGTTCTTTACTGTCTTCATATATTTAGTGTATTTAGATGGTAGCCTTTGTTTAACCCATAAAAAATAATACTAAATATAATTTGTTTAGTAACAACAAAGTACTGGATCCTAAATAAAAACACACAAATTCTTATAGTTTTAGTTTTCTTCGTTTGAAAATTGTTCTAAAAGCTAAACGTTAGTTATTGTTAAAATAAATTTGATTTTTCATATTTAATTAAATTATTTAACCCAACTAGACGTAGCGAGTGCAATAAGCATATTTGTTACTATTAATGGTTGAATAAAACAATTTGATACTATGTACTAATTATTGGCATGGTAACTGATTCCCAACTACGCGCATATTTACATAACTTAAATTATCATAAAAAATGGCGTTCAATATTTATTTACATTTTTAGGGAAGGAAAATATATCTAATCATATTACTATGTGTTTAGGAAATAATTAAAATGTATCAGACATAGTATAGTTATATTTGTTATATAAAGAAAATATGACCACATTCACTAGATATTTGACTTTCTATAGGCTATAAAAATGTAGATATAAAAATGTTGCTTTCTATAAAAAATATTTTTAAAGTCCCTATTACTACATCCTAAATTTGAAGTCATTAGTCTCTTAATAAATAGCTCCTGTGGTAAAGAATCAGTAATAATAAATAAATAATTAAATAGTACAACGGGATGCAGTTTTAATTTCTGACTCTTATATGTAGTTGAATTCGTCTAAAATACATCTGAATTAAATTGTTAATGGCAAACTTTATAAACTCATCCAAAAACAAATGGTGCGTACAATGTAACCCTTTTTAACGAGGGGAAGAGATATAATCAGTTTACTTGCTGTTCGTATTTTGTGCTGGCAATTATCTATCTCGTGACTACAGAACCACGTGGCGTGCATCAGCCACCTAACAAGCAATTAGGGGAGTTCCTCCCTTGTCACTAGTACAGCACTGAGATGACTATACGATTAATATTTAAGTAACATAATTTGAATTATTAATATTTGCTGTATTTATTATTATATTTAAAATATATATTTGAATTAATTTTTTTTCTTTTTTATGAGAACCCTTTTTCTAGTCTTTCCATGAATTTTTAGGTCTGTCATAGAATATTTGTATTGCTATAAAATATAATTGGAAGTATTTGTAATTTTAGGTTAAATATGTTTCTAATTGTTTTACAAAAGTAGTCTAACGAAAAAAAAAACGATATAATTTTATGTTTAATTGCCTTAATGAACGTTCAACAAAATATTTGATTTGTTACAGAATGATTCCATTTCTTATGAAATGTCGAAATCACGTTTTTATACTACAATTTGGCTTCTAAATAGCTATCTAAACATCTACCTATATGATGTAAACCTATAGGTTTACTAAAGGTATAATAAGGTCAATATGGAACAGATGGCTTATATCACAGAGAAGAGTGTGTTTTTTGATTCCCCACTCAAATAAAATATAAATCATGCATAAACTGGTTTACATCACTCAATGAAACGTTTAACACTTTTATGATTAAATTAGAACTAGTGAATTTGTAAAATAATAACATAACAAATCATTCATAAGGCACTTCCTGATTTATATTAAAATATAGCCTACTCTAATATTGACGTTGTATGCGTTTGTTACGAAAGCTTATAGACTGAACATGTACCCTTCAAAATATATTTTTTGTTATGTTGGTCAAACACCTTATCCTATGACAAGCCCGAATAATTAATATTCGGTACGTAGTAAAATATATTTGAATTAATTTAATAAATGAAATTTACTCCAAAGTAAATTCAATTCATTTTAACATATATGCTATTATTTTCTTTATTATTATTATTTTTTTGCTACGCCATATTCTGTGCAATGTTTCATTTGTATTATTACTTTACTTAACTATTTTCTTTCTTTACATAAATATAACATTAATAAAAGTCCGATAGTAGAATTTGCCTATTATTATTTGTTGAAAAATTATCCTGTGTCGTATAACACGACAAAGATATAAATGAAAGTTTAGTTACGACTGTAGTACTAAGTGTTGTGATGTTGGTGTCTGCCTGGATTTTAGTGTACCTACTATGATATTAAAGTTACTATGATATTAAGTAAAGCATATTTTACACTTTTAATGTTTTACTACGTGTTTTTCCTAGTTTTCAGGAAGCCTTGGAAGAAAACGCAAGGTATTTTTTAATTTTGTTAAGATTTCCAAAATAAGCTGAGCTTGTTATATTTTTACATTAAGTGGTCATACAAAACTAAAATGAGAAATATTTTACAATACAATCAGGTACTTTTGATATAAACCTAATTGTCTATGTTGGAAAAATAGAAAACAATACTGCTAACCTTATAAGAATGTTAACATATGCGTTTATAAAAATCGAATTACTTCAATTATAAATAATGCATTTACATACTGATTTATTAATATGTTCTTCAATAACAAAGTGTACATTAATTTAAATAGAATAGTATGTATGAAACAAATAATTCGTTATTTTCGTCATTTTATGTATCATTCTTTATTAACATTATCATAGAAAAACGTAAAGTACATGTCTCTTTATTGTTGGGTCTAGTCCTAAGAAACACTTAGATTTTTTTAAAGATTACAAACAAATAAAAATTAAAAAGAGTGTTGTAGGCATTTTACCTGTGTCACTAACCACAGCCCTGATAAGTAAAACAAGACACGCCTAGCCTTCCTGGAGTATTTTAAATTACTTATATATAAAGACATTTTAAATAAAACAGCCCCAATATCTACATCATGACAAGATTACTCCACATACATAGTCAATACAGCGTCAATACATGCCAACCAAGATTTACTAACAATAATGCTTTAAGTAAAGATGGTAAAGCTTTATGATATCTAAGGTGACCTGTTTGGGAGGTGAGACAAATTTATCATTTGAGATTATACCAATAGGGTTAGCATAATCATATATCACAGATGGGTTTCAAGCAGCTTAACTACGCTTTTAAGTATCGATAGTTTACATATAAAAATACCGAAATAAATTTCTGTGCTAATTTTTTTAGCATTTTTAGATGAGCATGTTTCACTTTGTTTAAGATGTTCTAGAAATACACTAGTCAGCCAATACGTGTTATTTGCCCCAAAAAGTGTTACCTTAAAATATTTATTGAGGAAGTTCACATAATAACTTATTGCAGTTTATAATAAACCATTTAAAATTTTGTTGAGGTATATTAAACGTTAAATAATGTATATTTTTGCATTCCTATATATATTAGTACAAATATTAAACTACAGTACATGACTTAAAGAGAAAAATATGATAAAGTCAACACTTTCTTAAAGTATAAG
Source organism: Stictocephala bisonia (assembly GCA_035578905.1). Lineage (NCBI taxonomy): Eukaryota > Metazoa > Arthropoda > Insecta > Hemiptera > Membracidae > Stictocephala > Stictocephala bisonia. The sequence goes on along the minus strand of JAQJVL010001417.1, from coordinate 59,256 downwards.
ATGGTACAAAATAATTTGTTGTTTTGTGTTTAGGTCCTTTTGAACCAGAATTCGCTTCATATATCAACAAGGCCAGGGGAAGTTTACATTGTGAATGACATGTATAGTTTATTTTGTACAAGTTCTTCACTAAAATACTGTGTCAAGTTAGATTTATACACTTCAAGTGAATAAACAAACTATTTCTGTTTCATGTAAACTCGAGTTAAATATTGCATATACATAGCAGCAATTATAGAATAGATTATCTAAAACAATTTATTCTATTAAATTTACAGCCATTAAAATAATTATATAAAACACTCATCTACACACAGAGAAGCTGTTTAAAGCTTAAATTAAAACCTTTGTAATTAATTTACGTAGCTAAAAATAATTGTAAAGATATAATTACGAAATGATAGTAATTTCAGATCAAAGTCGATTTGTAAGGATGTTATGTTTGCAAAAATGATTACCTTAAATAAAGGTATTGACTTTTTAATGCTATTTATTTATTATAAATAGTATAACTAAAATAATAGTATAAGATTCTCATAATTATATTTTAAATTTAGAGTGCTCACCACAACCTTACAAAGTAATTTGAACAACTATCGACCATTATAGACTTTGAAAAAGGAATGTATGCAGTATTTAATATTTTGCTTAATTTTAGTTCTTAACGACAAAACATCTCTTCCAATCTGTGCACTTCCTTGAATTGTCGTATTCAAGGACATTATTTTTATATCTTATAAGGTTATCGAAACATCTCACTGGTCTCTAACTTACTTTATATTTAAAAGGCTTTATTATAAATAGGAGTGAGTTTTAAGGTTTATACGTATTAAGCTCCAGATCTTAGAACGTGTAATGAATTCAGGAAGTACTATTCTTTCGTCTTTAAGAAGGAAGTCTGAATGAAAACTAACTGTCAAGGCACCTCCCACAAGACCTTCCAGCTTTGGATGAACCTATATTTTCGATGTCAAGTATGTTTTAACGTAATTTGATAATACATATGTTGTCATATTTAAAGTTAACATGTATATCTTGGACTTCTTTTACTAATTATATAAAGTGTACTCTAATATTATTGATCTAAGAAAAATGTTTAATTTGATATAATTAGTGATACTTAATTATAAATGAATGTTTGCTACTGGTGTACGGTGATTTAATTGAAAACAAAATAAGAAACAAATTAACTAGTAAATCAATTGACTGTTTGGAAGTTATTATATTTGTAACATTTTACGATTCATAAAGAATACCTTAAGCACATAAATTAGGTACATGATTCTCATTTATATAAGATATTGATTTTAAGTATTGAGAAGTTTATCAATTTTTTTAAAATAAAAAAGTATATAGTGACAATCATCTATTTAATTTTTTTTACTATCAAATCTGAGCATATTACCATATAAATAAAAAGCACACTAATGTTATTGTTACAAGACTTTTGTAGCAAGAAATAATATTTCAACACATATGTTTCTATTAAGAAAACAAAAACAATAAACTTATGTAATGTTTAGAAACATAAAAAAGATTCATGTACCAGTTATTTCACATTGTATTTACTGTCGTAATTAACAAGGTTGTTTGTGTTCGTCTTTCATATGTTTATTTAATGTTTACTCCTATCGAAGTTATGAAATGTAAAGTATATTGGTATGTTAAGTTACAGCCCAAGGAACAAGTGTGCTGTACTAGGTTACCTTCCTTAAATAAGGCTTTATAAAGTAACATACGTAAATTTCACGAACTATGTTTCGAGTAGGTTTAATAAATATATTTTATCAATTTTGGTATTAAATAATTGAAAAAATGTTACTGTGTTATTTGCAGGAAAATAATATATTTTTATTATGATTATTTGCAATTCCTCTTACTCTGTACATATTAAGTAAATATTGAAAAGCACACTATAAACCATTTTAGAGATTTGACTATTATTTTTACCAATAATTAAATCGATTCTACATAAATTCTAAAAGCCAATTACACTTATAGTGGATCATTTAGTTGGTGGTTAATTCAACTACTGTATAATACCAAGTTACTAGTAAGCTAAAATATGTACATTATTTGACTGGTAAAAATAAATATTTACAAACTCAGAATTGTTAGCATGAGATAAGTAAAATGTTAACTTTCAGAAAATAAAAAAACTTAAGACTTTTATGAAACAGTCTGACGCAACATTGTTTATCTCCCTATGACTAATACATTATTTCTTGTTTAACTCCTCATGTTAGTAGTCCCATAGTTCAACTTAATTTAAGTTCACTAAATGTGAACCTTTGTGTCTAAGAACGTTAGAATACGTAATAAATCTGCCACAGGCGTTGAAAAACACATAAAAAATTACACATAACTCGTAACTATCTTAATCATAGTAACATTACGGTTAATTGAAACACCTAGATATTAACTAATACATTGATTTAAACATTGATAAAAGTTCCAATTTACCAAATGCATCGAAGTTTCGCTCTATCAAAATGTTCCAAATTAGGACAAGGATAGGGTACAGAAAAGCACACTTTTGCGTGTAGCCTAAAGAACACGCAAGTTCATAAAGATGACGTTAATGACACCTGTCAGCTTATTAGGTCTGCAGTGTTTCACACAAACTAACGAAATATACTAAAACCAATATGATATTTTACTGTATTTTATCCTTAAAATAAAAATGAAAGCTTAGCTAGTTTTATACTGTTATTCAAATAGTAAACAATAATGAGAATGAGGCTTATCATTGCAGTTTGTGTAATACCATAATGCTTATTTCGTTAGCTCTATCTTTAACTTGTTACAGCGTATAATGGATATAGTGGGTTAGAAATTAAATTTATCAATGACTCTTATTCAAAATATCCCGTATTATCAAGTGATTTTCTGATAAACGCAATATAAACTCCAACAGTTCACTGCAAAATTAGCTGTTAGTAATGGAATCCTGTTGGAAGAGTACATATATATTTTATTTTTCGATGATGAAATACGTTCAGGGACATAAATAGATGTTGAAGTTTGTGGGATAGCTAGTAAAAAAGTCCCAACATCGGCCCAGGCATTATTTCGTCTTGTAAACACTGTACCACAATAGCTTAGTGTTACATTTTATTGTTATCAATCATACCAGAACCATCTCGGTTAGTGTGAGTGTTAAAACCAACTTAAACTATCCTTTATAATAATGTATTATGTTTTCTTCATATATTTTACTTTTTTACGTTATCCAGGCTACCATTTTGTATTTAGAATATTAGTTTTCTTCATAAATTATTATTGCCATGTTGCTAGATTTATATAATATTGGTTAAATAAAACATATAAAAGCTAGAAAATCTGTTAAAAGGTCATATATAGAAGGCTTCAAAAATAAAAATGTCTAAATACTTTAATTAGTTAACAAGGGATGGTTCTCAGGTCCAAATGGTTTACTAGTACTCAAGATATGCAAGTAATGTGAGTGTAGTGAGGTTGGATATTAAACTTGTAACCTAAGACATTTATAATCAAAAAATTTGTTCAAAACAATAGAACGATAATATTAGCAAAAAATGTAGGCACTATCGTCCCGAGAGACACATAAAGTGCAAAAAACTTCAACATATATAAGCATCTTAATATAAATGAAACAGTTTAACAATCAGAAAACAATATCTTTTGAAAAACTGCAAATGTTATACTATAAAGTTATCAAAAGAAACCTATTTAATGTTTGTAGCCAAATATACGTCATTGTAATACATAAATTATAAAGTTAAATCTAGGTAATTACAAGAAATATTGTAAGTATAAATACTAAGCATGAGCCTATATACTAATAAAAGACTTACAAACAAAAACAAATTAATTTATATTAAGGAAGTATATGTATATTGTTGTAAATATGCTATTTATGAATTAGATGAATTTATTCCACTCTAAGAACTTTTCCCTACCAATTTGTGAATTCTGGTATCAGATTTATATTTCATAAACAATATCCCGGTAATTGATATTTTAATAGCTAGCAAGTTGAGATCTAAACCTCAAAAATTTACTAATCTACATGTTTAGCCTTTATCAAGTCATCCTACTTTAACAAATTGTAACTTGCAATATAAGTTTACTTTCACCAAGCTTCTTAGAAAAATTATATTAAAAATTATAATATCAGAGTTCTTTGTAAACCCACTGAATTCATCTTTGATATTACAAATGCATGCATCGACTTAGGAAATTATTACATAAATGTACGAAATATTTCATATAATACTTTTGAAATAACACACATGTTGTAAATTCTTTTTCAAAGATATTAAAAAAATATACAATTATAATAATTTCTAATTAAATAAACGATTTTATCTACATAATATTATTTTACGGAGGGTACTTAATATCCGGAAAATGTAATCAAAACTGCTTGACCAACTCACAAGCCTCAGAGGAGCTTAACATGCACGACCTAACTAATTTGGTTTGTTTCAATCAAGGGTCTGAAGTAAAAGACTGAGTAATGAAAATTATAAGTGTCAAAAACTTGTTAAATAAGCTAATGTCTAATAAACTAAAAACTTACACATATGCTATGCAAAATTAAAATAGTAAGTGTTATTAACTCATTGTATGCAATGCTTATTTATTTAGTTGTACTTTTAACTTAATACGCATTCATGAATATAAGAGTTAAGGGAAAACAACTTTCACTTCATAAATCTCATGGAATTTTTATAAATTGTTCATATTACGTTTTGAAAATAGTTTAATATCGTGTTTTTATAGTTAAATTTTTCTTATTAACCAGCAAAAAACGAAAAACGATGGATTAAAGAAGTACATTTACTAAAAGTAGTAAAATGTAAAAATTACAAAAAGGAATTAAGTGCTTTTTGTGCACCTACCTTTGTTAAACTGACGAGCCCACTTACCAATACAACTTAGATATTGACCTATTCCCCATTAATCCTTCGTACGTTAGATGGGCCATACCACCTAAAGTATTTGTAAACTGTCCCAACTTAAATTACTTCTATTTCATATCCAATATTGCTGCTTTTCCTTCGTACTATTTTATGTAAACATGTATACAGGGTTTCTTTTATAAATGGGACACCATTGTCATTGTGATCTTAGAAACCTTAAGTCTGAGAATAAACATCCAAATGGAGAACTTAACGATGTTTTTAAGACAATTAAAAATACATATTTAAATTTTTGAAAAATTACCACTATTTTCCAATTCGACGGTAAACTTTGTTTTTTATTTAAGTACACATTACATTTTATAATAGTTTTTAGATATAATTAGTAACCTTAGGACTCTTTCATTTTTGTCAGGTTTTCAATATTTTGCTCTCATATTTAAGGCGTTAAAAGTTGAATATGAGAGCTAAAAATTTTCAGATTTCTTATAAAGCTTACCATTAAAATAAAATTTTTTTAATCATACATAAAGAAATAGTCTAATGTGGAAAAAATTTGAAAGTTTATGCCTAGCCATTTTTTTTTATTAGAGAGAATACTGTAATAAATCATAGTAAAAGAAATTTTAAGAAATATATCACTAAGTAGTTGTTACGGATAAATTTATTATGGCTACACTGTTATCATTATCATCTATTTATGTCAAATTTCAATACTGCTGTCGATCTGTATTGGAAAATGACTTAAACACCCCCTATCTTTATTAATACCACCTCACTTGCACTATTACACCTTCCATCTCTATTCATAGCCCTAAGTCTAGTCAATACAATATATTCATTTGTACCTAGTCTTTAAAAATTTTACTTTCATTTTGTCCATAGTTCCATTATATACATAAAAGTTATAGCTATTTTTCAAGAGGTGTACTCAGTTTCCCCTCTATTTATACTCGTGACAACAACAGCAAGAACATTTGAGTTGCTTGATCTATTCTAGGACGTCTCCACTTAACAACATATATATCTCCATATTTTATATTTAAACCAATTTGAGCCACACCACTGATATATTCTAGTATTTTACGTATTTATTTATCCATACGAATTGTTCTATTACAATACAGCATTGCCTTTAAAACCTCTAAATAATAGCTATTTGAGAGGAAACCTAAGACTCATACATTAACAAACTGGCATGAGACATTTTTATATTGTAATTTAAATTATACATGTGTCTACATTTACTATTGGAATAGGTATGACCAAAAATACTCAACTTGAAAAAAAACCCACTCGCCAATCCAACGAGAACCACTCTACCCACAGGCAACAGAATCTGAAATCTGATTTCCTTAAAAATAATGTATATTCATATGTATATTGTGTCGTTTTATATTAAGAAAATTGAGTATTATTTTCCTAATAAACATTTACTCTCAGTCTAAAATATTTAATATATTAATGTATACTTCATGATATGTAATTAATCTGTCTTCAACTTTAAAAATCATTATAATCTCTTTTCTAGGTTCAACTGTTTTTATGAAGAACTTTGCTTACTATACAGCTTACTTTGTTGACTAAAACTTCAAGGTGTTTATAAGGCTAACAGTAAATTCCTGACATTTCCTAAAAGCCTTGTACTCTTTCAAAGACGATAAACAAAGTTATAATGCAGCTAAGCAAGAACCACTTTACATTACAGACAGTTTTTCCATGCAATGATTGTTATAAGAATTCTGTATTTTATTGTTATGTAACAAAATATAATTTAATAATGTACCTGAATTGGTAACATGTAGGGAACAAATATTTGAATAAAAATTACAAGTTGAAAATATAAAGCATTGATATTTGGGATTTACAGATTGTTTGAACACAATCTGTATGTCACAATTGATTGTATGTGACTTTCTATGTGTATAAATAATCTAGTTATGTATAGTAATGATATTAAATGAAACGTCTTTAAGTAATAGTAATTAATATATATTTAATAATTAGTTTAATTATGGTATAAAAGTGATGCAAACGAATGTTTATCCCAATATTTATAGTTTATATAAAATAGAAGAAGAAAAACTTACTTCTTTTGAACTAAAATGTTTTATTACATTGATGAAACACACGATATTTTATACACATTTAGAAGCTGTAAATCTGTTTAAATTAAATATGAATTGTATTCATAGAAGAAGACATATTACGTTAAGTATTTTTATTGCATGTGGTGCTTCCAGCCTCTTTTCAGTTTTCTCAGCTCACAATTCATTCACAACGCAACATTTATTTTTGTTACCTATCAGAACTCTTAAAGATGCCTGTTCATTAGTATACGTAAGTGACTTGCTCAACAAAATCCCATTACTTTTTCTATTGTGTGCTTAAATTTAGAAATACTATTTTTATTTATTCTACTTTACAACGGTTAAAATTAATTCTATTGTACAACGTTATTGAACCATCCACCCACACATATACGTACAGGGGTATTAATAATACAAATATTAAAGGCATGTTAAAAGAGTTTCCTTAAAAGAAGTGGTGATTTTTATCAATTTAACCAATTTCGAATATAAATCCCATTAAATAAATGCATACTTATTTGTTCCCAATAAAATTACTCAATTACGTTTAAATTTTACCTTACATTACCGTTAACAGTTGGCAACTATATTTTACTGTTTCTAAAGAGTAGTGTTAAACATTTGGTGGAAACATTTCTAAGCCAAATAATCCTTTCAGATTTTAGCCGAAAAAATATATAATCCTTGATTACAATACACAAAATCAGACTTACAGAATCAACTATCATAGCTCTAAAAAGTGGACATACAAGAAGTAAACCGTAAAGTAATTTAAATACTTTACGAGGTATTTATAAGTTTATCGCTATCTATATCATTGTGAATAAAGTAAGGTAACTAAAATTTATTTATACTCATATATTTGAGAATAAATAATTAAAATACACTAGACAGCACTACGAACGTAGACATTTTCAAACTAATGAAACTTAGTATTAATTCATTAAAATATATTCATACTCATACATAAGTGGTTAAAATATAATAGACTACACTACAAAAGGAGCATTTTTGAAACCGGTGAAAAATATTATTTAAAGCTACTTTTGGGAAATCTTACGTAATATTAATTTTATATAAAAGTATATTTATTATTATATAATCGTGAGTATCCAATAATGTTTACTTGCTGAATGATATTATTAACAAAGATAACACGTAAATATGTAAATGTCCTTTTAATCTCACTCTCCCCCAAAAAACTTTGTATTTTACGCTCATATGTAGCCGTAGCAGTTCAACTACGTGCTTTGAATAATAAAGCGTGTTTCGTAATAGTGTTTTGAAATAAACAATAAATAGAGTGAGGCGTTTACTTTGTTTAGAGAATAATTTTTCTTAATATAAAATGCTATTTAAATATTTTAATACTTGTTAAAATAGTTGGTCAATTGATTTTCTTATATCAAAGATATTTGAACAATTTAAGTCTCAATCTCTTTCTAGAATAACGATTAAGTAATAAGATTTTTAAATAATTATTAGACATTTTTAATTAATAGAGGCATTGTAGTTTTCATTCTGAACATATTTTAATAGTAGATAAATATATAAGAAAGATGACTATTATAAATATTTTAGTAGAAAAGCCGTGAAAATTACGAAACTACAAAAACGGACAAATATATTTTTTCATAACGTAGCGTAATAGGTTCTCACATTTTGTTAATTTTCCCTGGTCACGATTATGTAGACAGTTCAAATTGGGCTAAGCACGTTAGTTAGCACCGGAAATTTGCCGGGTTCAGTAAGGTTATGTTGTGTTAGGATATGGGTACTGTTATTTTTGGTTAGGGTACGTAAGATTTACTTATTAGTTCATTCAAGTTGTTTTATTGCAATACAGTATTGCTTTTAATATCTCTAGCTAATAGCTGTTTAAGAGGTAAACTACGATTCATGTATTAAATTTTTAATAGAATACTTTTATGGGAACTTTTAATGATTCTATTTAAATTTGAAAATTACCATTGAATCAGCTTTGACCAAGTACATACGGTTAAGTAATGTTAGGATTCCTTAGATTCGGTAAGGTTATGTTTAGTTTGGTAAGGTTTGGAAAGGTTATGTTAGGTTTGAATAGGTTTGGTTATGTTTTTGTTACGGAGAGTTAGCTTTTCTTTGGTTAGGTAAAGTTAGGTTTTATAAGTTTAGAGTAAAAGAATATATTCTAATGAAAACAGAATGTTACCTACCTAAACTTATAAAACTAAACCTAACCTAACAAAAATCACCCTATTAATATCCTACCAGAACATAACCTTATTTAAAACCGACAAATGTATGGCACCAGTGCGCTTGATAATAGTACGATTATGGAAATCTTGTCAAATTTGTGATATATAACACAATTTGAGTTCCCTCAAAAAATCTTTACAAAACGAAAATATTAAAAAAAATTTTTTTTTTCCTGATATTAAAAAAAAAAAAAAAACAAATTCTTGTTTCTCAGTTATTTATTTGCTAAAAAAAAAAAAAAACCCACAATCAACAAGGTTCCAGGGCTATGTGGGTGTTTTTTTTTTTTTTTTTTTTTATTTATAGCAGATAAATAACTGAGAAAGAAGAATTTGTTTTTTTTATCACCTAAATAAAATATGACTTTTTATTGGTACTTTAGAGTACTATATAAGCTTCACTACCATGAGCAACACATACTGGGACTCATGTGTAACGTATGTGAACATTTTTATTTAAAAAAATTGTAATACGTGTATATGGAAAGGTCGATATCACTCACTGTACAGGTATGGGTGGGTCGATACCAAAGTATGTTTACTCTACACACTCGATCAATCGAACTTTGTTATCACAGGCTTTTTAAAAAGAAAGTAAGGCCTTTTAAAGAAGCAATTTGTATAAATAAAGCATAAAGCAATTGGAATGAGGTAAAACTCTGTATTTTTTAAATTAATAATTTGAAGCTACCGGCAGAGAATAATTATTTTTAAAAGTTAAAAAAATTGCAATGCAGTATAAGTTAAAAAAATTTAAATCACTTTTCAACTTTTTTTTTTAAAGACCATTTCCAAAATTGCTTAGTCACCGCTGGAAAGTCAATAACCCTATAGTATACATCAGTGGGCTAAAACAAGCTTTCCTATTCAACTCCATGGTTTTAGAGTACTACATAATAAACTTCACTATCATAAGTTACACATAATATCATTTTAATGATTATGAACTTTTGAATCTAAAATACCATAAGTTGTTATTATGAGATTTTTTTAACTAAACAAACAAAAATCGAACATTTAAAATTTTTAATGATCAATAAAAAAAAATCTATTTCATAAAACTTTTTGTTTTTGTATGATAAATATATAAACTGGGTCCTTTAACTAGAACCCTACGTTTATTTAAGTTTTTTACTTATTTATTATTATTTTTTTGATTTATTTATGTGCTTTTTAAAAGCAAAACTGCCCCAATAAGAACCTTAGTGTAGTTCATGAAGACTCAAAATAAGACTAGCACAAACGAATATATTTGTTTAATGAAGGTTGTTTAAACATGTTTAATAGTTGTTGAAATATGATGAAACATGGTTATTTATGTGTTTTTTCACTTTAAATGAAATTATTTATATTAAAATTGCAATTTTGTATTATGTAAAATAAATGAGATAAATTTATTAAAAATAATCGTAAAATGTACTTAAAACCTGTTGACTTTTGAGAGATCAAGGCATGAAATCCTCTTTGTTTAATCCAGCTCAAATTTTGACTCTTGGATCGATAGAACTAATATTCTATTTTGTAAACATCATAAATCAGACTTGACGTGAAAAATGAAGCGTAAGCTTTATTTAAGCTTTACCTGAAAGCCGTTTGATATGTTTATCCCAGAAAATTCTAATTTCTTCTATCGCAACTAAATATATTGTACTATACAGGGTTTTGTAATTGGTTCTGCGATGGGTATTTTTTTTTAGTATTTCAACTTTTTTTATAAATTTGCTAGTGATCATTTATATTTCCTATATAATGGTCAACTACTCTCGCTAAAATCAATAAATATCGGTAATAGGAGGTTCATTGATCCTGTAATGATATAAAACTATACAAAATCGGAAACTTGAGCATATCTTGAAAAAATGTGTCTCTAGAGGTTTATTTTTAGTAACCGGAAATATGCCCCAGGTTAAGGTGGAAAGGAAAGATAGCAGCCAAGAATTCAACCGTTATCTCTGCAGTAAAAGATGTTGTGGAGAACTATTACTCTGTTCATGAGGGCTGAAATGTACGAAATGTCCAAGTTGGTACTGGCGCAATATGTGCCAACATTCAAAACATCATATTTTACATCCTTTGAATATGCTCCAAACTATAAATCAAATAAGTTTTGAACATATTCATCAGTTATTTATTAACTGGATATTTATACAGTTTCTTCTTTAATTTATAAATATTTGTAGATCAAGGAAAAATATAGTTATTAATTGGTTTTAGCTACTTTTATAATAATAATCGTAAAACATTCAGTTTGTAAATTAGATGAGATAAACAGAGTTCTCTGTAATAAACCTTTAAAGAAGTTAATGGGATTGGCCAAACACTGATAAGATCTTAAAAAAAACAGTGTTAATATCAGAACTGTAAATTAGGTAAGCTGCTTTCAAGAATGTACTTGCTCTTGCAGTACCTCTAGTAATGTACTTGGTAAGTAGTAATAAATTGGGAATTATTCTTGATTCTTCTTGGGAGTAAGCAAAGCCCTAGTCACTGCGTAGGCCTCAGATAGTGTTTATCTTGAGTAGACTGCTCAGCAAGAACATATTTTCATAAGAAGGAACCCAGTTCAGTATTTTAAAAGAACCCAGATTCATTTAGTGTTGGTATTTGATGGGAACTTTAGCAAGATGTCTATCTATAAAATTCTTAAGCTACATAATGTAAAAAAGGGGATCTTATAGGTAAGTGACATGCTCTAATGTGAGATAATTTAAAAGGCATGATTAAATGCGGTTGGTTGGAATAAGTCTTTAATATCCAACACAGTGGATAGAGGTTGTGAAATTGTTTTCAGAGTGCCTGCAACTTCTGTCTGTAAGTTACGATATGGAAAGTATTTAACATCAATCTGTTTTGTGACTATAATAAATGTGATATACACTCTTACCGTGATAAAATGTTATTAATACGAGTCTGTCAGTTTTATATAGTAGTATAGTGGAAATAAAGGTTCCTGGATGTCTTGTCCATAAGATTTTCTTTTGACTGTCTGTATGGAGTACTGATTTTATTGTTTATTTATGTATGGCTTTATTTGTAGTGTATAAATACAAATAGCTATATATTCTGAACTACTGATAATTCAAGTAATTCTCTTTATATAATTCTTCTCAAAAGGTGACTGTTAGATGTTTTGCACTAACGTGTTTTATATTTTACGCAATAAACATTGAACTAAAAAATGTAATCTTACGTTTCTATCTAATTAAAAATGCAGTGCCAATGTAGTATAATTAAATTATTTGTATTTTTTCTTTTTCTAATTATTCTATATCATATTTATAAAACTGTAAAATTACGGTTTAAAATCAAATTATGATAATAGTTTATTTAAAATACCTTTAAATTGTATGAACATAATTGTAATACTGAAGGTTTATGTCTTTCTTCATATTTATGTTTATCAGCATTTTAATAAGCATTAAATTAAGTTTTAATGTTAGGTAAAACCTAAACTGGGGTTTTAATAAATTTGTGACAATGATAAAAAACAATATAAACATATCCTATTGACTTTAAAAAATATAGACAGTTAGTTAGTATTTGATTAATACAATTAATTACAGGTGTTTCCAATACTTATTACATTTACATTACCGAAATTGCAGGGGAATAGTAGCTATCACTAATTTTTAAAGTATTAATCGGACAAGTTTGTCATAATTTTAGTACGTTCACCTGATACATTCTACATCCAAAATTTTATGGAAAAATGTATATTTCTAAAGGAAATTCATGGAAAATGGAGTATGAAACCAGTAAGTTAAATAACGTTAATAAGCTTTTTTCAAAATATATACACGTTGTACTAACTTTAATGTGGGTTTAGCTGGTTTTGTAATTTGTACAAGTAAAAATGTTTATAAAATATAAACGTTTCTGAAACCCATCTATAACTTGGGTTTGTAAAAACAAAAGTCGCATAGCTTACACAATGAAATTTTTGAATCGGCGAGTATATCTTCCCATTATATGAACTATTAATATACTCGAACATATCATTAAAAAGCTTTGAAATCATTATTGAAATGCAAAAAGGAATTTCAAGAACTAATGGACTTAAAACAACATTGAGTTTGTAACTACAAACATCTTTAAACCATTGCACATGATATACAAGCATATTATTTGTATGTTAATGAAGATAGTTTTAACTCAAAACATTTCTGATTGTTGTGGGAAGTATCAACAGACCTGTCATTAGAGCATTTATTAAGGAAGTAAGGAGGACTGCCATTAGTTTGGTGTGTCATTACTACTCAGCTGGGACGTGTCTTGTTAGTGGTTTAACTGTTTATTCATAGTCATTTGTATTAAGTGCATTTTCAATAGTTGTGGGGAGTGTCAACAGACTTGTCATTAGAGCACTCATGTCAAGAGAGAAGTTATAACATACCATTAGTTTGGTTTGCGCGACTTGATACTGGTGTTGTGGTTTATATAGTGTAACTAGGCTCATTTGTATTTAGCGAGTTTTCAATTGTGAGAAATGTCAACAGTCATATCATTAAAGAACTCGCTAAGGAAGAGAGACTTTCTACCATTGGTTTGGTGTTTCATTAAAACACAGATGTCACGACCCTTTTTACTGATGGTACTGTTTATATCAGTATAGCTACGGTCACTTGTCCAGACTGTATTAATTGCTATCAGAAATTTCAACAGTCCTATCATTAAAAAACTCATTAAGGAAGGGAGAATTTCTACCATTGGTTTGGTGTGTCATTAAAACACTGATGTCACGTCCCTTTTTACTGATGGTACTCTTTAAATCTAGTGTAGCTAAGGTCATTTGTCCAGACTGTATCAATTGTTCTCGGAAATGTCAACAGTCCTATCATTAAATAACTCACTGTGGAAGAGTGAATTTCAACCATTGGTTTGGCGTGTCCTTAAAACGCCAATCTCACGTTTCTTTTTACTGATAGTACTGTTTATATCAGTGTAGCTAAAATAATTAGTCCAGACCATATCAATTGTTCTTGGAAATGTCCACATTCCTATCATTAAAGAACTCATTAAGTAAGGTAGAATTTCTACCTTTGGTTTGGTGTGTCATTAAAACGCTGATGTCAGGTCCCTTTTTACTGATGGTACTGTTTATATCAGTGTAGCTAAGGTCACTTGTCCAGACTGTATTAATTGCTATCAGAAATTTCAACAGTCCTATCATTAAAAAACTCATTAAGGAAGGGAGAATTTCTACCATTGGTTTGGTGTGTCATTAAAACACTGATGTCACGTCCCTTTTTACTGATGGTACTCTTTAAATCTAGTGTAGCTAAGGTCATTTGTCCAGACTGTATCAATTGTTCTCGGAAATGTCAACAGTCCTATCATTAAATAACTCACTGTGGAAGAGTGAATTTCAACCATTGGTTTGGCGTGTCCTTAAAACGCCAATCTCACGTTTCTTTTTACTGATAGTACTGTTTATATCAGTGTAGCTAAAATAATTAGTCCAGACCATATCAATTGTTCTTGGAAATGTCCACATTCCTATCATTAAAGAACTCATTAAGTAAGGTAGAATTTCTACCATTGGTTTGGTGTGTCATTAAAACACTGATGTCACGTCCCTTTTTACTGATGGTACTCTTTATATCTAGTATAGCTAAGGTCATTTGTCCAGACTGTATCAATTGTTCTCGAAAATGTCAACAGTCCTATCATTAAATAACTCATTATGGAAGAGAGAATTTGTACCATTGGTTTGGTGTGTCTTTAAAACACCGATCTCACGTTTCTTTTTACTGATAGTAAAGTTTATATCAGTGTAGCTAAAATAATTTTTCCAGACCATATCAATTGTTCTCGTAAAAGTCCACAGTCCTTTCATTAAAGAACTCATTAAGGAAGAGAGACTTTCTACCATTGGTTTGGTGTGTCATTAAAACGCAGATGTCACGACCCTTTTTACTGATGGTACTGTTTATATGAGTGTATCTAAGGTCATTAGTCCAGACCGTATAAATTGTTCTTGGAAATTTCAACGGTCCTATCATTAAAGAACTCATTAAGGAAGAGAGAATTTCTACAATTGGTTTGGTGTGTCATTAAAACGCAGATCTCACGTTTTTTTTACTGATAGTACTGTTTATATCTAGTGTAGCTAAGGTCGTTTGTCCAGATTGTATAAGTTTTTCTCGGAAATGTCAACAGTCCTATCATTAAAGAACTCATTAAGGATGACAGAATTTTTAGCATTGGTTTGGCGTGTCATTGAGACGCTGATGTCACAACCCTTTTTACTGATGGTACTCTTTATATCAGTGTAGCTAAGGTCATTTTTCCAGACTGTATTAGTTGTTCTCGGAAATGTCAACAGTCCTTTCATTAGAGAATTCATTAAGGATGAGAGTAGTTATCCATTAGTTTGGTGTATCATTACAACTAAGCTGTTATACGTCTTGCTAGTAATAGTACAGTTTACTTATATAGTGCAACTGAGGTCTGTTGTCACTGCTGGTATACAAATCATATTGTATCCATTTGTTTGGTGTGTCATTAAAACTAAGCTGTTATACGTCTTGCTAGTAATAGTACAGTTTACTTAGTATAGTGCAACTGAGGTCTGTTGTCACTGCTGGTATACAAATCATATTGTATCCATTAGGTTGGTGTGTCATTACAACTAAGCTGTTATACGTCTTGCTAGTAATAGTACAGTTTACTTATATAGTGCAACTGAGGTCTGTTGTCACTGCTGGTATACAGTTCATAATGTATCCAGGTAATATACAGCATTATTTTAAAATTTTACTTGTATTTAACCAAATAAATTATATAATTGCGTATACAGTTAGTTATTTATAAAGTTAACAATGTATAGGGTGTATTAGTAAAGCAAGTACACATTTTATGATCTTAAAAACAAAATAAAGAATAATTAATCTCATTATTTATGTCTCCTAATAGATATAGTTTTGAAAATGTACCATTCTGTTCCGTTAATAAGTGGTATACATAGCTTATACCAATTGGGTTCAAACTCGACATTTTATTCATTATTATGAAGATCTAGATTACAACAAATAATTAACACACAAACATAGAGTAAAAAATGTGCCCTTTTATATACACATTTACATACATAGTTTAGAGGGGAGGGTGATTACAACAATATTTGTAAGAGTAGGTGGAAGGACTGAGTGGAATAGTTATTTAGTAAAAAGGCTTTGATCCACATAGTCCAAAGCTCAAACTCCTAACAGAGCTAACAGTTGATAGTTGATACTTCACTCGTTAAATAAAGTTTACGTAGATATATGCAGACCCATTTGACCTGTTGTTGAGGGTTTATTTTACTAACATAACTTTTATTATTTTTGACAAATAACTTACAATGTTTTTATTTCATAAATTACATAATATATTATAATTGTGATAGCAAATTTACTCTCACTATTACTATTACTAACTAAATTGACATATCAAACGCTTTTCATAACAAAAAATTTATTTATATAAATTAAATCACATAGGTTTTCATATTTATATAAAATTAAATCACTATGTATATTTAACATGTTAACAAATATTACGGGGTATCAATAACTATTCAAGGCACTCCCTATTTGCCTACAACATGTAGAAACTACAATACGTGGACCTATTTTTTTAGCTCGGAGTCTTCAATTGGAGTTGTCCTTCGTGGGAAGGATAGTCTACTTGAAACTATAAGTATTACTGCAAGCAAAATAAGTAGATATTATCGTATTTGAAAATATGTAATTTAGGAGAAGTTCCTAAAGGACCAGTGTCTAAAGACTTAACCTTAGTAAAGTGTTTGTTTGTTACAGCTTAGGGTCCTTGAAGAAGATATTTATTAGCCGTTATTATATCTTTATAAATCTCTCAGCTTGACTCTAGAGCTCTCTCACATAAAATGCTGGAACTATGAGGAGTATAAAGATGGTATAACCACAGATATATAACTCTACTCAGACGTCTCATCCCAACACTAAAACGTGTTAACAACATTTTCATTAATAGTGTGTAAACTGTCCGTTTTAAGGGTGTTCGTCCTGGTGCCCAGTTTAGCACTCTAATGAATGTTGTTCTAGATATTATTGCTACTGCCACTAAGAGTAGTAAAGATCCAGACTCACTAACGAACTAGCAATGTAATCTCCTCCCCTCTCTACCCCTCATAGCCTCCGCCTGCCCCACCCCGTAAATTCGACAGATGGGCATAACTCCCATATTTATAGTAAACTATAGCAATGCATTTTATATTATACTATATATATTATAATTAATTTACTTTTTTTAGCCAAGATAACTGAACAAATTTCAACTCAAAATTTGACAAGTATCATTTTTATAAAAATACTTGGTAACAAATACAAATTTATTTTTAATTTTTGTAGATGTACTGTACTATATACTAAGTTTATTAGTACCTCTTATCCACTATATTCACAAAATATTAAAAATTATATCACTCGGTTTGTTCATGAGTTATGCACCAAAAAGGCCAAATAGTCACTTTGGGCAGCCATATATCGATAAAGAAATAATTTAAGTTTTTCCCGTAACAAATGCATTACTTACATGGATACGAACAAGTTTATTCAAAAGATTTTTAAATATAATTTTCTTTGGAACACCCTTAAAGCACGTCGAGCAGCTGCTAAATGGGTGGCGTTGCCAGATTGAAATCAGTCACGTGTATCATCCTGTTCACCTAAAAAAAGAGGGATGCAGTTAAATTAGGCAACATCACATCCTATATATTACGTTCGTGTAGTGCGTGTTACCTACAAACTCCTTAAACAGCGCGTAGGCTTTTCCCCTATACTGTGAGCTAACTGGGTAGAGTTAGTTATCTTTGCTACAACTATTGAATGGCATGACGATATAAGTTGCCGCAACCATAGTGCATTTCATCGCTGCTACTTTTGAGCTCTTTTATATATATATATATATATATATATATAAAGTGTAAAATATGTACATTGCCTTACATTATTATAATAATTACAAGAATAATAATTGTTCTATCAATTACAAATGCTTGACATTCCATAATGAGACAAATTTACTAAAATACATACAGATTTTTTGAATAAAGCATAAAATGAAAATGTCTAACATTGTTTGGTTTGTTACCTTAGGCATTTTTGTGTCAGCTAAGTTAAAACAACTTCATGTTTGTCAGCCTTCATGTTTTGGTTGGAGCATTTTGATGCCTTCAGGGATGTCAGTATAACTTTTATTTCAAAACAGTCGGTGTAATCCAATTATAAAAGGACAAGTTTATTTAGAATTGTAGTTGTTACTGAACCATTTACTTTAACTTTACTATAAGTAAGAAGTAAACAACAATTAATATTGTTGTTTAAATCTTACATACTTCATAATTGTTGCGGTAAAGTTTTTAAATATTTAATTATATTTTTTAGGAATTATCATGAAATATTCGTAATACATGTGTCAGGACTAAGTTAGATCCTAATGATTAGACACTAGGATTTTGTTTATTATTTAAGCTCAGTGAACTTTAGCAAGAAGTAATGGCTCTTATTTTAACCAAAGAAAGAGTAAATGGGGATATACGAAATAATCAGAGAAAACCCCATACGGTTTTTTTTTTAATTTTTTGTAAGAGTAATACTTAAAATTCAAAATATAATTGAACATTTGGCCATACAAATTTACATGATATGCTTATATGTTCATATTACAGTAAATATATCTTCAAAGTTTTACAATATTTTATAAAACCCACATTTAAATTATAAATGTCCACGAAGATCTATAAATTTTTAATGGAGATCATTTGTTGACTACCAGTTAATATTGAAATATGCTTTACCTAAGTAAATCTCTACACTTGAAACCAAATCCATTTTGGAGGGGAGGGAGGGAGAGAGAGAGAGAGGGTGGGGGAGGGGGGGAGGGGGAGGGGGAGGGGGAGGTAGGAAAAATTTGAAAAGTACATTTAAAAAGTAGTTGTATTTTGGAATGGTAATGCAGACCTATTAATATAAAACACTTATTTTTTTTCTATATTTTGGTCATTTTATATTGGTTACTTATTTCAACAATATTTTAACTAATATGAAAACAGAATATTATCTCAATGTTGTTTTCTATATTCAACGTTTAAAATTAATATCTCTCTGTTACGAAATGCAATGTTATTTTTAACGAGAGAGCAGCTGGAAATAATAAATTAGCTTGTTTAAATGTTTATGAAATCCTCTGCTCTAAAAGCTTAGTTGTAATTAACTACGGATTATCGTTAACTGCAATATATTAATTAGAAAATAATTACTTAAGCACATCTACTATGTGGATCTAATATAATTTGACCATTTGATTTGTACAAATCATGAGAAGTACAGACATATATACTTTACTGTAAATTGAACCATACAGGTTCCTTGTAAATAACAAAAATCAAACAATTCAAAAAGAATTGTGATTCATTCGAAAAATGATTTTCATTGGTCAGTGTTTTGCTGATATTGTGATACAAAATATTTAACTTCGATATATTGGTGATGGTAAGAGTCTTTATACAATGAACGTTATAAAAAAGGTTAGAACTTGTGTTACTTAAGCGTAAGGGTAGTTAGCTCAAGAATGTTTGAAAACTGACAAAAGTACTTCTGGCCATGACAGCTAGGACAGGACATTTTGTCACACTACACATTGAAGGACACGTGGGTAATAAGTCACTATCGGATAGTCTTTATCCATAAAAAAAAGGGATGATTTTGCCTTTTATTCACTTAACTTCGTATATCAGTTCCGTGAGATCTTAAAGTCTTATAGTCCTATCCCGATGTAATACAGCGTATACCCCTCCCAGATAGTTAACTTAAAGATGTAATCTACAGGACTAACACTAGTAATATTTTCAATAAACGCAATCTCCCTATAGTAAAATGTACATATTTTTTAAAATATGGGGAGAAAGAGATGAAGAAAAAGGGGGAGGGAAATAGCGTAATGCGATATAATGCGCATGTGAGTTTGTGTCTCTCTGTATGTATGAGAGAGGAGGGAGGGAAAGAGTAAGAGTGGGGCTATATAGTAAGTTACCTCATTAATAAAAATAGCATTGTGTGCAATTATTCATTATTCATCTCTAAGACGCCGATCGTAGAGATATGGGCAAATATGAGGAGTGAATGAGTGTGATGAGTGTAAATGAACGAGTGAGGTCATTGTTACTATCTGAGTTTGAATTAGCTCAGAAAGGACTATTTATTAATAGCCCAATAGCCAGGGCAACTATGGGACCTAGAGCTTTACGTGGACTCCGAACCACGTAGTGTTGGTCTGATTTTCAGCTAACTGACAGTTTTGACACTCAGTTCTCTTCCCTACACAACATCTGAACCTTGACTACCATTCAACACGGACACTCCAGACCCCTCTAGTAGTGTCTACGTTGATGACAACTATTGAGCAGACGCCGTGTCAGTATTAAGCGAACTGATCATGGAACCTATCGCCTACAATCTCCCAAACACTTTGTCCCCAAGTAGCTGGGTAACAGCACTGCACCATCAGTGCCGACTTAATCCAATATACAAGGAATGAGCCATTGCTGTGTAGTCAAAGGTGTCTGAACTTATTCTTTAATTATAGATAGCGCAGTTAAATGACTGGCCTTAATCGTTAGTTTTTATTAGTAGTATTTACCTTCTTTTATACTGCCTCTCCCTCGTATTATGTACGCTAATTTTCTATGTAAAATGTCTAGAGTCGTTATGGATGACATCGGCCTGTCATATGTATTAAATAAAATAAAACTAAACATTCATTACATTTGTATAAAGTTTATAATAAAGTCTACGATAATGTAAAAAAAAATTTTTTTTGACACTCAGTGACTGGCAAAAGTGTAAAATCTACGACAAATTCTGAGATCTTTTGGCAATGTTTCAATTTGTCAAACACTTACAAACTTGGCACTCAACCGTCTAGTTAGGTATTGATTAAAGTTACCCCTTAGTTTTTAGGATATTGAGTTGTACATTTCAAGATTTATACTGACGTAATTGATGTTATTACAGTGAAACTAATGAGGCCATTGATTTGATAAAAACCAAGATTGGTTTGGATTTATTAAAAAGGTGCAGATTTTCCTAGCCAAAATTATACCAGAATATGTTGATTATAACAAAAAATTTAGTGTGCCTTATTACTACCTACAGTATGTAATATTTATATCTATAAAATCATATACTTTCAGCATATTATGTATATTACATACACAGCCCCATCCACCCAATCCTAAAACAAACACTGGTACTGCTGATTGTCACTCTCCACTAGTGGACACACGATACATAACGGAACCACCCCCTCTCCCACGTACACACAAAATATAATGGACCTACCTACCCTCCCACCGTACTCATGATACATGATGGACCTACCGACCTACACAACGTACACATGATACATGATGGACCTACCCATTCTCCCACCGTACACATTATACATGATGTTCGCACGTACCCTCCCACAGTACACATAATGGACCCACCTACCCACCCATCACACAAAGGATACATGATAATCCCACCGACCCACACAACGTACACTTGATACATGACGGACCTGTACACCCTCCCACCATACACATGATTCAAGATGGACCTGCCCACCCTCCCACCACACATGATACCTGCCCACCCTCCCACCGTACAAATGATACATGATGATCTCACCTAGCTTCCCTACATATATATATTCATAATTATGTAGCTCCGCATCTATAATACTGTGTTTGGGTGGAAGTAATAAACATTCCTCTGTAATCACAGCTAGTCGACTGGAATTTACCGGGAAGGACTCTTTAAATTAACTCACAAAGAGTTCTCGGTAAAGTATTTACTATTGCTTGCAGTTCCATAGTATATTGAAATTCTACAGAATTATTAAATTTATAATTACCTCCATATTTTGTCTTGAACCTTAAAAATTTCATTTATTCCGCTCTCTTGATAATACAAACAGCAAAATTGTTTTTCAATGAACGATGAATATAATTTAACTGTTTTACGTGTACAGTGAATCAAGAAATAACTAACGTTAGTTTAGAATCGTATAAATGTACTAAAAGTGTATTGAACAATTCTAATAAGCTATTGGAATTTTAGCGAAATGGAAAAAAATATATATGCAAACCGTTAAAAATATTTTCAAATTTATATTTTTGTAATTCAAATGAACAGGCGTGGATTAATAATAATTGATACGTGACACTCGTGAAGTGCGTTTCCATGGTTACGGCTGGCTAATAGCGTCTCACCATTGGTAGTATTGTTCCTAAACATTACGTTGTTAAATCATTTCCTATAGGAGTGCTCTGAATTCAAATTGTGAGGTACAGTGAAGTAACTTTAGACCTTGAGGACTGTTTTATGTGAAATATGCAATAAGACTTTAAGATCTCACGGAACTGATATACGAAGTTAAGTGAATAAAAGGCAAAATCATCCCTTTTTTTTATGGATAAAGACTATCCGATAGTGACTTATTACCCACGATGTCCTTCAATGTGTAGTGTGACAAAATGTCCTGTCCTAGCTGTCATGGCCAGAAGTACTTTTTGTCAGTTTTCAAACATTCTTGAGCTAACTACCCTTACGCTTAAGTAACACAAGTTCTAACCTTTTTTATAACGTTCATTGTATAAAGACTCTTACCATCACCAATATATCGAAGTTAATATTTTGTATCACAATATCAGCAAAACACTGACCCAATGAAAATCATTTTTCGAATGAATCACAATTCTTTTTGAATTGTTTGATTTTTGTTATTTACAAGGAACCTGTATGGTTCAATTTACAGTAAAGTATATATGTCTGTACTCTCATGATTTGTACAAATCAAATGGTCAATATTATATTAGATCCCACATAGTAGATGCTGCTTAAGTAATTATTTCTAATTAATATATTGCAGGTTAACGATAATCCGTAGTTAATTACAACTAAGCTTTAGAGCAGAGGATTTCATAAACATTTAAACAAGCTAATTTATTATTCTCCAGCTGCTCTCTCGTTAAAAAATAACATTGCATTTCGTAACAGAGAGATATTAATTTTAAAACGTTGAATATAGAAAACAACATTGAGATAATATTCTGTTTTCATATTAGTTAAAATATTGTTGAAATAAGTAACCAATATAAAATGACCAAATATAGAAAAAAAATAAGTGTTTTATATTAATAGGTCTGCATTACCATTCCAAAATACAACTACTTTTAAATGTACTTTTCAAATTTTTCCTACCTCCCCCTCCCCCTCCCCCTCCCCCTCCCCCCACCCTCTCTCTCTCTCTCCCTCCCTCCCCTCCAAAATGGATTTGGTTTCAAGTGTAGAGATTTACTTAGGTAAAGCATATTTCAATATTAACTGGTAGTCAACAAATGATCTCCATTAAAAATTTATAGATCTTCGTGGACATTTATAATTTAAATGTGGGTTTTATAAAATATTGTAAAACTTTGAAGATATATTACTGTAATATGAACATATAAGCATATCATGTAAATTTGTATGGCCAAATGTTCAATTATATTTTGAATTTTAAGTATTACTCTTACAAAAAATTAAAAAAAAAACCGTATGGGGTTTTCTCTGATTATTTCGTATATCCCCATTTACTCTTTCTTTGGTTAAAATAAGAGCCATTACTTCTTGCTAAAGTTCACTGAGCTTAAATAATAAACAAAATCCTAGTGTCTAATCATTAGTATCTAACTTAGTCCTGACACATGTATTAGGAATATTTCATGATATTTCCTAAAAAATATAATTAAATATTAAAAACTTACCGGCAAACAATTATGAAGTATGTAAGATTTAAACAACAATATTAATTGTTGTTTACTTCTTACTTATAGTAAAGTTAAAGTAAATGGTTCAGTAACAACTACAATTCTAAATAAACTTGTCCTTTTTATAATTGGATTACACCGACTGTTTTGAAATAAAAGTTATACTGACATCCCTGAAGGCATCAAAAATGCTCCAACCAAAACATGAAGGCTGACAAACATGAAGTTGTTTTAACTTAGCTGACACAAAAATGCCCTAAGGTAACAAACCCAAACAATGTTACGACATTTTCCATTTTATGCTTTATTTTCAAAAATCTGTTAGTATTTTAGTAAAAATTATGTCTCATTATGGAATGGGTCAAGCATTTGTATTGATAGAAACAATTATATATTCTTGTAATTTAATTATAATAATGTAAGGCAATGTACATATTTTACCACTTTATTATATTTAATATATATTATATATATAAAAAGGAAGAGCTCAAAAGTAGCAGCGATGAAATGCACTATGGTTGCGAGGCAACTTATATCGATCATGCATTCAATAGTTGTAAGCAAAGATAACTAACCTACCCATTAGCTCACAAGTATAGGGGAAAAGCTACTCGCAGTTTAAGGAGTTTGTAGGTAACACGCACTACACGAACGTAAATAAATAGGACTTGTGATGTTTGGCCTAATTTAACTGCAACCCTCTTTTTTTAGGTGAACCAGGAGAAACACGTGACTGATTTCAATCTGGCAACGCCAACCCATTTAGCAGCTGCTCGACGTGCTTTTAAGGGTGTTCCAAAGAAAATTATATTATAAAATCTTTTGAATAAACTTGTTCGTATCATGTAAGTAATGCATTTGTTACGGGAAAAACTTAAATTATTTCTTTATCGATATATGGCTGCCCCAAAGTGACTATTTGGCCTTTTTGGTGCATAACTCATGAAACAAACCGTGTGATATAATTTTAATATTTTGTGAATATAGTGGATAAGAGGTACTAATAAACTTAGTATATAGTACAGTACATCTACAAAATTAAAAATAAATTTGTATTTGTTACCAAGTATTTTTATAAAATGATACTTTGTCAAATTTTGAGTTGAAATTTGTTCAGTTATCTTGGCTAAAAAAAGTAAATTATTATAATATATATAGTATAATATAAAATGCATTGCTATAGTTTACTATAAATATGGGAGTTATGCCCATCTGTCGAATTTACGGGGTGGGGCAGGCGGAGGCTAATGAGGGTAGAGAGGGGAGGAGATTACATTGCTAGTTCGTTAGTGAGTCTGGATCTTTACTACTCTTAGTGGCAGTAGCAATAATATCTAGAACAGACATTCATTATGAGTGCTAAAACTGGGCACCAGGACGAACACCCTTAAAACGGACAGTTTACACACTATTAATGAAAATGTTGTTAACACGTTTTAGTGTTGGGATGAGACGTCTGAGTAGAGTTTATATATCTGTGGTTATACCATCTTTATACTCCTCATAGTCCGAGCATTTTATGTGAGTAGAGCTCTAGAGTCAAGCTGAGAGATTTATAAAGATATAATAACGGCTAATAAATATCTTCTTCAAGGACCCTAAGCTGTAACAAACAAACACTTTACTAAGGTTAAGTCTTTAGGACACTGGTCCTTTAGGAACTCTCGTCCTAAATTACATATTTTCAAATACGATAATATCTTACTTATTTGCTTGCAGTAATACTTATAGTTTCAAGTAGACTATCCTTCCCACGAAGGACAACTCCAATTGAAGACTCCGAGCTAAAAAAATAGGTCCACGTATTGTAGTTTCTACATGGTTGTAGGCAAATAGGGAGTGCCTTGAATAGTTATTGATACCCCGTAATATTTGTTAACATGTTAAATATACATTAGGATTTTAATTTTATATAAATATGAAAACCTATGTGATTTAATTTATATAAATAAATTTTTTGTTATGAAAGCGTTTGATATGTCAATTTAGTTAGTAATAGTAATAGTGAGAGTAAATTTGCTAATCACAATTATAATATATTATGTAATTTATGAAATAAAAACATTGTAATTTATTTGTCAAAAATAATAAAAGTTATGTTAGTAAAATAAACCCTCAACAACAGGTCAAATGGGTCTGCATATATCTACGTAAACTTTATTTAACGAGTGAAGTATCAACTATCAACTGTTAGCTCTGTTAGGAGTTTGAGCTTTGGACTATGTGGATCAAAGCCTTTTTACTAAATAACTATTCCACTCAGTCCTTCCACCTACTCTTACAAATATTGTTGTAATCACCCTCCCCTCTAAACTATGTATGTAAATGTGTATATAAAAGGGCACATTTTTTACTCTATGTTTGTGTGTTAATTATTTGTTGTAATCTAGATCTTCATTATAATTATAAAATTGTCGAGTTTGAACCCAATTGGTATAAGCTATGTATACCACTTATTAACGGAACAGAATGGTACAATTTTCAAAACTATATCTATTAGGAGACATAAATAATGGAGATTAATTATTCTTTATTTTGTTTTTAAGATCATAAAATGTGTACTTGCTTTACTAATACACCCTATACATTGTTAACTTTATAAATAACTAACTGTATACGCAATTCATATAATTTTATTTGGTTAAATACAAGTAAAATTTTAAAATAATGCTGTATATTACCTGGATACATTATGAACTGTATACCAGCAGTGACAACAGACCTCAGTTGCACTATATAAGTAAACTGTACTATTACTTAGCAAGACGTAATAACAGCTTAGTTGTATATGACCACATCCCATCCTACGAAGGATACAATATGATTTGTATACCAAGCAGTGACAACAGACCTCAGTTGCACTATACTAAGTAAACTGTACTATTACTAGCAGACGTATAACAGCTTAGTTTTAATGACACACCAAACAAATGATACAATATGATTTGTATACCAGCAGTGACAACAGATCCTCAGTTGCACTATATAAGTAAACTGTACTATTACTAGCAAGACGTATAACAGCTTAGTTGTAATGATACACCAAACTAATGGATAACTACTCTCATCCTTATGAATTCTCTAATGAAAGGACTGGTTGACATTTCCGAGAACTACTAATACAAGTCCTGAAAAATGACCCTTAGCTACACTGATATAAAGAGTACCTCAGTAAATAGGGTGTGTGACATCTAGCGTCCTCAATGACACGCCAAAAAACAATGCTAAAAATTCTGTCATCCTTATGAGTTCTTTAATGATAGGACCTGTTGACATTTCCAGAGAAAAACTTATCACTCTTGGACAAACGACCTTAGCTACACTAGATATAACAGTACTATCAGTAAAAAAAACGTGAGATCTGCGTTTAATGGACACAACCAAACCAATTGTAGAAATTCTCTTCTCCTAATGAGTTCTTTATTGATAGGGACACGTTGAAATTTCCAAGAACAATTTATACGGTCTGGACTACTGTCCTTAGATACACTCATATAAACAGTACCATCAGGTAAAAAGGGTCGTGACATTCTGCGTTTTAATTACACACCAAACCAATGGTAGAAAGTCTCTCTTCCTTAATGAGTTCTTTAATGAAAGGACTGTGGACTTTTACGAGAACAATTGATATGGTCTGGAAAAATTATTTTAGCTACACTGATATAAACTTTACTATCAGTAAAAAGAAACGTGAGATCGGTGTTTAAAGACACACCAAACCATGGTACAAATTCTCTCTTCCATAATGAGTTATTTAATGATAGGACTGTTGACATTTCGAGAACAATTGATTACAGTCTGGACAAATGACCTTAGCTATACTGATATAAAGAGTACCATCAGTAAAAAGGGACGTGACATCAGTGTTTTAATGACAGACACCAAACCAATGGTAGAAATTCTACCTTACTTAATGAGTTCTTTAATGATAGGAATGTGGGACATTTCCAAGAACAATTGATATGGTCTGGACTAATTATTTTAGCTACACTGATATAAACAGTACTATCATGTAAAAAGAAACGTGAGATTGGCGTTTTAAGGACACGCCAAACCAATGGTTGAAATTCACTCTTCCACAGTGAGTTATTTAATGATAGGACTGTTGACATTTCCGAGAACAATTGATACAGTCTGGACAAATGACCTTAGCTACACTAGATTTAAAGAGTACCATCAGTAAAAAGGGACGTGACATCAGTGTTTTAATGACACAACCAAACCAATGGTAGAAATTCTCCCTTCCTTAATGAGTTTTTTAATGATAGGACTGTTGAAATTTCTGATAGCAATTAATACAGTCTGGACAAGTGACCTTAGCTACACTGATATAAACAGTACCATCAGTAAAAAGGGACCTGACATCAGCGTTTTAATGACACACCAAACAAAGGTAGAAATTCTACCTTACTTAATGAGTTCTTTAATGATAGGAATGTGGACATTTCCAAGAACAATTGATATGGTCTGGACTAATTATTTTAGCTACACTGATATAAACAGTACTATCAGTAAAAAGAACGTGATATTGGCGTTTTAAGGACACGCCAAACCAATGGTTGAAATTCACTCTTCCACAGTGAGTATTTAATGATAGGACTGTTGACATTTCCGAGAACAATTGATACAGTCTGGACAAATGACCTTAGCTACACTAGATTTAAAGAGTACCATCAGTAAAAAGGGACGTGACATCAGTGTTTAATGACACACCAAACCAATGGTAGAAATTCTCCCTTCCTTAATGAGTTTTTTAATGATAGGACTGTTGAAATTTCTGATAGCAATTAATACAGTCTGGACAAGTGACCGTAGCTATACTGATATAAACAGTACCATCAGTAAAAAGGGTCGTGACATCTGTGTTTTAATGAAACACCAAACCATGGTAGAAAGTCTCTCTTCCTTAGCGAGTTCTTTAATGATATGACTGTTGACATTTCTCACAATTGAAAACTCGCTAAATACAAATGAGCCTAGTTACACTATATAAACCACAACACCAGTATCAAGTCGCGCAAACCAAACTAATGGTATGTTATATTTCTCTCTTGACATGAGTGCTCTAATGACAAGTCTGTTTGACACTCATAGACCACCCACAACTATTGAAAATGCACTTAATACAAATGACTATGAATAAACAGTTAAACCACTAACAAGACACGTCCCAGCTGAGTAGTAATGACACACCAAACTAATGGCAGTCCTCCTTACTTCCTTAATAAATGCTCTAATGACAGGTCTGTTGATACTTCCCACAAACAATCAGAAATGTTTTGAGTTAAAACTATCTTCATTAACATACAAATAATATGCTTGTATATCATGTGCAATGGTTTAAAGATGTTTGTAGTTACAAACTCAATGTTGTTTTAATTCCATTAGTTCTTGAAATTCCTTTTTGCATTTCAATAATGATTTCAAAGCTTTTTAATGATATGTTCGAGTATATTAATAGTTCATATAATGGAAGATATACTCGCCGATTCAAAAATTTCATTGTGTAAGCTATGCGACTTTTGTTTTTACAAACCCAAGTTATAGATGGGTTTCAGAAACGTTTATATTTTATAAACATTTTTACTTGTACAAATTACAAAACCAGCTAAACCCACATTAAAGTTAGTACAACGTGTATATATTTTGAAAAAAGCTTATTAACGTATTTAACTTACTGGTTTCATACTCCATTTTCCATGAATTTCCTTAGAAATATACATTTTTCCATAAAATTTTGGATGTAGAATGTATCAGGTGAACGTACTAAAATTATGACAAACTTGTCCGATTAATACTTTAAAAATTAGTGATAGCTACTATTCCCCTGCAATTTCGGTAATGTAAATGTAATAAGTATTGGAAACACCTGTAATTAATTGTATTAATCAAATACTAACTAACTGTCTATATTTTTTAAAGTCAATAGGATATGTTTATATTGTTTTTTATCATGGTCACAATTTATTAAAACCCCAGTTTAGGTTTTACCTAACATTAAAACTTAATTTAATGCTTATTAAAATTGCTGATAAACATAAATATGAAGAAAGGACATAAACCTTCAGTATTACAATTATGTTCATACAATTTAAAGGTATTTTAAATAAACTATTATTATAATTTGATTTAAACCGTAATTTTACAGTTTATAAATATGATATAGAATAATTAGAAAAAGAAAAAATACAATTAATTTAATTATACTACATTGGCACTGCATTTTTAATTAGATAGAAACGTAAGATTACATTTTTTAGTTCAATGTTTATTGCGTAAAATATAAAACACGTTAGTGCAAAACATCTGACAGTTACCTATTGAGAATAATTATATAAAGAGAATTACTTGAATTATCAGTAGTTCAGAATATATAGCTATTTGTACTAATACACTACAAATAAAGCCATACGTAAATAAACAATAAAATCAGTACTCCATATAGACACTCAAAAGAAAATCTTATGGACAAGACATCCAGGAACCTATATTTCCACTATACTACTATATAACACTGATAGACTCGTATTAATAACATTTTATCACGGTAAGAGTGTATATCACATTTATTATATTCACAAAACAGATTGATGTTAAATACTTTCCATATCGTAACTTACAGACAGAAGTTGGAGGCACTCTGAAAACAATTTCACAACCTCTATCCACTGTGTTGGATATTAAAGACTTATTCCAACCAACCGCATTTAATCATGCCTTTTAAATTATCTCACATTAGAGCATGTCACTTACCTATAAGATCCCCTTTTTTACATTATGTAGCTTAAGAATTTTATAGATAGACATCTTGCTAAAGTTCCCATCAAATACCAACACTAAATGAATCTGGGTTCTTTTAAAATACTGAACTGGGTTCCTTCTTATGAAAATATGTTCTTGCTGAGCAGTCTACTCAAGATAAACTCCTAGTGAAGGTAAATATTTGCTAAGAACACTATCTGAGGCCTACGCAGTGACTAGGGCTTTGCTTACTCCCAAGAAGAATCAAGAATAATTCCCAATTTATTACTACTTACCAAGTACATTACTAGAGGTACTGCAAGAGCAAGTACATTCTTGAAAGCAGCTTACCTAATTTACAGTTCTGATATTAACACTGTTTTTTTTAAGATCTTATCAGTGTTTGGCCAATCCCATTACTTCTTTAAAGGTTTATTACAGATAACTCTGTTCATCTCTATCTAATTTACAAACTGAATGTTTTACGATTATCATTATAAAAGTAGCTAAAAACCAATTAATAACTATTTTTTCCTTGATCTACAAATATTTATAAATTAAAGAAGAAACTATATAAATATCCAGTTAATAAATAACTGATGAATATGTTCAAAACTTATTTGATTTATAGTTTGGAGCATATTCAAAGGATGTAAAATATGATGTTTTGAATGTTGGCACATATTGCGCCAGTACCAACTTGGACATTTCGTACATTTCAGCCCTCATGAACAGAGTAATAGTTCTCCACAACATCTTTACTGCAGAGATAACGGTTGAATTCTTGGCTGCTATCTTTCCTTTCCACCTTAACCTGGGGCATATTTCCGGTTACTAAAAATAAACCTCTAGAGACACATTCTTTCAAGATATGCTCAAGTTCCGATTTGTATAGTTTTATATTATTATAGGTTCAATGAACCTCATATTACTGATATTTATTGATTTTAGCGAGAGTAGTTGACCATTATATAGGAAATATAAATGATCACTAGCAAATTTATAAAAAAAGTTGAAATACTAAAAAAAAATACCCATCGCAGAACAATTACAAAACCCTGTATAGTACAATATATTTAGTTGCGATAGAAGAAATTAGAATTTTCTGGGATAAACATATCAAACGGCTTTCAGGTAAAGCTTAAATAAAGCTTACGCTGTCATTTTTCACGTCAAGTCTGATTATGATGTTTACAAAATAGAATATTAGTTCTATCGATCCAAGAGTCAAAATTTGAGCTGGATTAAACAAAGAGGATTTCATGCCTTGATCTCTCAAAAGTCAACAGGTTTTAAGTACATTTTACGATTATTTTTAATAAATTTATCTCATTTATTTTACATAATACAAAAATTGCAATTTTAATATAAATAATTTCATTTAAAGTGAAAAAAACACATATATAACCATGTTTCATCATATTTCAACAACTATTAAACATGTTTAAACAACCTTCATTAAACAAATATATTCGTTGTGCTAGTCTTATTTGAGTCTTCATAACTACACTAAGGTTCTTATTGGGGCAGTTTGCTTTTAAAAAGCACATAAATAAATCAAAAAAATAATAATAAATAAGTAAAAAACTTAATAAACGTAGGGTTCTAGTTAAAGGACCCTAGTTTTTATATTTATCATACAAAAACAAAAAGTTTTAAGAAATAGATTTTTTATTGATTATTATAATATGTACAAATTATAAATGTTCGATTTTTGTTTGTTTGTTTAGTTTAGAAAAAACTCATAATAACAACTTATGGTCATTTAGATTCAAAATTTAATAATCATTAAAATGATATTATGTGTAACTTATGATAGTGAAGTTTATTTACTACTATAAAACCATGGAGTTGAATAGGAAAGCTTGTTTTAGCCCACTGATGTATACTATAGGGCTATCGACTTTCCAGCGGGTGACTAAGCAATTTTGGAATGGTCATTAAAAAAGAAAGTTGAAAAGTGACTTAACTTTTTTAAACTTATACTGCAATGCAATTTTTTAACTTTTAAAAATAATTATTCTCTGCCGGTAGCTTCAAATTATTAATTAAAAAATACAGAGTTTTACCTCATTCCAATTGCTTTATGCTTTATTTATACAAATTGCTTCTTTAAAAGGCCTTACTTCCTTCTTAAAAAGCCTGTGATAACAAAGTTCGATTGATCGAGTGTGTAGAGTAAACATACTTTGGTATCGACCCACCCATACCTGTACAGTGAGTGA
>JAQJVL010001417.1:10873-26190 GCA_035578905.1 Stictocephala bisonia | reverse complement strand
TCACTCACTGTACAGGTATGGGTGGGTCGATACCAAAGTATGTTTACTCTACACACTCGATCAATCGAACTTTGTTATCACAGGCTTTTTAAGAAGGAAGTAAGGCCTTTAAAGAAGCAATTTGTATAATAAAGCATAAAGCAATTGGAATGAGGTAAAACTCTGTATTTTTTAAATTAATAATTTGAAGCTACCGGCAGAGAATAATTTATTTTTTAAAAGTTAAAAAAATTGCATGCAGTATAAGTTTAAAAAAGTTAAGTCACTTTTCAACTTTCTTTTTTAATGACCATTTCCAAAATTGCTTAGTCACCGCTGGAAAGTCGATAGCCCTATAG
Source organism: Stictocephala bisonia (assembly GCA_035578905.1). Lineage (NCBI taxonomy): Eukaryota > Metazoa > Arthropoda > Insecta > Hemiptera > Membracidae > Stictocephala > Stictocephala bisonia. The sequence continues at coordinate 25,852 of JAQJVL010001417.1, read as the reverse complement.
TATACATCAGTGGGCTAAAACAAGCTTTCCTATTCAACTCCATGGTTTTATAGTAGTAAATAAACTTCACTATCATAAGTTACACATAATATCATTTTAATGATTATTAAATTTTGAATCTAAATGACCATAAGTTGTTATTATGAGTTTTTTCTAAACTAAACAAACAAACAAAAATCGAACATTTATAATTTGTACATATTATAATAATCAATAAAAAAATCTATTTCTTAAAACTTTTTGTTTTTGTATGATAAATATATAAACTGGGTCCTTTAACTAGAACCCTACGTTTATTTAAGTTTTTTACTTATTTATTATTATTTTTTGATTTATTTATGTGCTTTTTAAAAGCAAAACTGCCCCAATAAGAACCTTAGTGTAGTTCATGAAGACTCAAAATAAGACTAGCACAAACGAATATATTTGTTTAATGAAGGTTGTTTAAACATGTTTAATAGTTGTTGAAATATGATGAAACATGGTTATTTATGTGTTTTTTCACTTTAAATGAAATTATTTATATTAAAATTGCAATTTTGTATTATGTAAAATAAATGAGATAAATTTATTAAAAATAATCGTAAAATGTACTTAAAACCTGTTGACTTTTGAGAGATCAAGGCATGAAATCCTCTTTGTTAATCCAGCTCAAATTTTGACTCTTGGATCGATTAGAACTAATATTCTATTTTGTAAACATCATAAATCAGACTTGACGTGAAAAATGAAGCGTAAGCTTTATTTAAGCTTTACCTGAAAGCCGTTTGATATGTTTATCCAGAAAATTCTAATTTCTTCTATCGCAACTAAATATATTGTACTATACAGGTTTTGTAATTGGTTCTGCGATGGTATTTTTTTTTAGTATTTCAACTTTTTTATAAATTTGCTAGTGATCATTTATATTTCCTATATAATGGTCAACTACTCTCGCTAAAATCAATAAATATCAGTAATATGAGGTTCATTGAACCTATAATAATATAAAACTATACAAAATCGGAAACTTGAGCATATCTTGAAAGAATGTGTCTCTAGAGGTTTATTTTTAGTAACCGGAAATATGCCCCAGGTTAAGGTGGAAAGGAAAGATAGCAGCCAAGAATTCAACCGTTATCTCTGCAGTAAAAGATGTTGTGGAGAACTATTACTCTGTTCATGAGGGCTGAAATGTACGAAATGTCCAAGTTGGTACTGGCGCAATATGTGCCAACATTCAAAACATCATATTTTACATCCTTTGAATATGCTCCAAACTATAAATCAAATAAGTTTTGAACATATTCATCAGTTTATTTATTAACTGGATATTTATATAGTTTCTTCTTTAATTTATAAATATTTGTAGATCAAGGAAAAAATAGTTATTAATTGGTTTTAGCTACTTTTATAATGATAATCGTAAAACATTCAGTTTGTAAATTAGATGAGATGAACAGAGTTATCTGTAATAAACCTTTAAAGAAGTTAATGGGATTGGCCAAACACTGATAAGATCTTAAAAAAAACAGTGTTAATATCAGAACTGGAAATTAGGTAAGCTGCTTTCAAGAATGTACTTGCTCTTGCAGTACCTCTAGTAATGTACTTGACAAGTACTGTAGTAGTAAATTGGGAATTATTCTTGATTCTTCTTGGGAGTAAGCAAAACCCTAGTCACTGCGTAGGTCTCAGATAGTGTTTATCTTGAGTAGACTGCTCAGCAAGAACATATTTGCATAAGAAGGAACCCAGTTCAGTATTTTAAAAGAACCCAGATTCATTTAGTGTTGGTCTTTGATGGGAACTTTAGCAAGATGTCTATCTATAAAAACTTAAGCTACATAATGTAAAAAAGGGGATCTTATAGGTAAGTGACATGCTCTAATGTGAGATAATTTAAAAGGCATGATTAAATTGCGGTTGGTTGGAATAAGTCTTTAATATCCAACACAGTGGATAGAGGTTGTGAAATTGTTTTCAGAGTGCCTCCAACTTCTGTCTGTAAGTTACGATATGGAAAGTATTTAACATCAATCTGTTTTGTGAATATAATAAATGTGATATACACTCTTACCGTGATAAAATGTTATTAATACGAGTCTGTCAGTTTTATTATAGTAGTATAGTGGAAATAAAGGGTCCTGGATGTCTTGTCCATAAGATTTTCTTTTGACTGTCTGTATGGAGTACTGATTTTATTGTTTATTTATGTATGGCTTTATTTGTAGTGTATAAATACAAATAGCTATATATTCTGAACTACTGATAATTCAAGTAATTCTCTTTATATTAATTCTTCTCAAAAGGTGACTGTTAGATGTTTTGCACTAACGTGTTTTATATTTTACGCAATAAACATTGAACTAAAAAATGTAATCTTACGTTTTCTATCTAATTAAAAATGCAGTGCCAATGTAGTATAATTAAATTAATTGTATTTTTTCTTTTTCTAATTATTCTATATCATATTTATAAAACTGTAAAATTACGGTTTAAAATCAAATTATAATAATAGTTTATTTAAAATACCTTTAAATTGTATGAACATAATTGTAATACTGAAGGTTTATGTCTTTCTTCATATTTATGTTTATCAGCATTTTAATAAGCATTAAATTAAGTTTTAATGTTAGGTAAAACATAAACTGGGGTTTTAATAAATTTGTGACAATGATAAAAAACAATATAAACATATCCTATTGACTTTAAAAAATATAGACAGTTAGTTAGTATTTGATTAATACAATTAATTACAGGCGTGCCTAATACTAATTATATTTACATTATGGAAATTTCAGGGGAATATTAGCTATCACTAATTTGTAAAGTATTAATCAGACAAGTGTGTCATAATTTTTGTACGTTCACCTGATACATTCTACATCCAAAATTTTATGGAAAAATGTATATTTCTAAAGGAAATTCATGGAAAATGGAGTATGAAACCAGTAAGTTAAATAACGTTAATAAGCTTTTTTCAAAATATATACACGTTGTACTAACTTTAATGTGGGTTTAGCTGGTTTTGTAATTTGTACAAGTAAAAATGTTTATAAAATATAAACGTTTCTGAAACCCATCTATAACTTGGGGTTTGTAAAAAACAAAAGTCGCATAGCTTACACAATGAAATTTTTGAATCGGCGAGTATATCTTCCCATTATAAGAACTATAACTATACTCGAGCATATCATTAAAAAGCATTGTAACCATTATTGAAATGCAAAAAGGAATTTCAAGAACTAATGGACTTAAAACAAAATTAAGTTTGTAACTACAAACATTTTTAAACAATTGCACGTAATATACAAGCATATTATTTGTATGTTAATGAAGATAGTTTTAACTCAAAACATTTCTGATTGTTGTGGGAAGTATCAACAGACCTGTCATTAGAGCATTTATTAAGGAAGTAAGGAGGGACTACCATTAGTTTGATGAGTCATTACAACTCATCTGGGACGTGTCTTGTTAGTGGTTTAATGGTTTATACATAGTCATTTGTATTAAGTGCATTTTCAATTGTTGTGGGGAGTGTCAACAGACTTCATTTGAGCACTCATGTCAAAAGAGAAGTTATAACATACCATTAGTTTGGTTTGCGCGACTTGATACTGGTGTTGTGTGGTTTATATAGTGTAACTAGGCTCATTTGTATTTAGCGAGTTTTCAATTGTGAGAAATGTCAACAGTCATATCATTAAAGAACTCGCTAAGGAAGAGAGACTTTCTACCATTGGTTTGGTGTTTCATTAAAACACAGATGTCACGACCCTTTTTACTGATGGTACTGTTTATATCAGTATAGCTACGGTCACTTGTCCAGACTGTATTAATTGCTATCAGAAATTCAACAGTCCTATCATTAAAAAACTCATTAAGGAAGGGAGAATTTCTACCATTGGTTTGGTGTGTCATTAAAACACTGATGTCACGTCCCTTTTTACTGATGGTACTCTTTAAATCTAGTGTAGCTAAGGTCATTTTGTCCAGACTGTATCAATTGTTCTCGGAAATGTCACAGTCCTATCATTAAATAACTCACTGTGGAAGAGTGAATTTCAACCATTGGTTTGGCGTGTCCTTAAAACGCCAATCTCACGTTTCTTTTTACTGATAGTACTGTTTATATCAGTGTAGCTAAAATAATTAGTCCAGACCATATCAATTGTTCTTGGAAATGTCCACATTCCTATCATTAAAGAACTCATTAAGTAAGGTAGAATTTCTACCTTTGGTTTGGTGTGTCATTAAAACGCTGATGTCAGGTCCCTTTTTACTGATGGTACTGTTTATATCAGTGTATCTAAGGTCACTTGTCCAGACTGTATTAATTGCTATCAGAAATTTCAACAGTCCTATCATTAAAAAACTCATTAAGGAAGGGAGAATTTCTACCATTGGTTTGGTGTGTCATTAAAACACTGATGTCACGTCCCTTTTTACTGATGGTACTCTTTAAATCTAGTGTAGCTAAGGTCATTTGTCCAGACTGTATCAATTGTTCTCGGAAATGTCAACAGTCCCTATCATTAAATAACTCACTGTGGAAGAGTGAATTTCAACCATTGGTTTGGCGTGTCCTTAAAACGCCAATCTCACGTTTTCTTTTTACTGATAGTACTGTTTATATCAGTGTAGCTAAAATAATTAAGTCCAGACCATATCAATTGTTCTTGGAAATGTCCACATTCCTATCATTAAAGAACTCATTAAGTAAGGTAGAATTTCTACCATTGGTTTGGTGTGTCATTAAAACACTGATGTCCACGTCCCTTTTTACTGATGGTACTCTTTATATCTAGTATAGCTAAGGTCATTTGTCCAGACTGTATCAATTGTTCTCGAAAATGTCAACAGTCCTATCATTAAATAACTCATTATGGAAGAGAGAATTTGTACCATTGGTTTGGTGTGTCTTTAAAACACCGATCTCACGTTTCTTTTTACTGATAGTAAAGTTTATATCAGTGTAGCTAAATAATTTTTCCAGACCATATCAATTGTTCTCGTAAAAGTCCACAGTCCTTTCATTAAAGAACTCATTAAGGAAGAGAGACTTTCTACCATTGGTTTGGTGTGTCATTAAAACGCAGATGTCACGACCCTTTTACTGATGGTACTGTTTATATGAGTGTATCTAAGGTCATTAGTCCAGACCGTATAAATTGTTCTTGGAAATTTCAACGGTCCTATCATTAAAGAACTCATTAAGGAAGAGGAGAATTTCTACAATTGGTTTGGTGTGTCATTATAAACGCAGATCTCACGTTTTTTTACTGATAGTACTGTTTATATCTAGTGTAGCTAAGGTCGTTTGTCCAGATTGTATAAGTTTTTCTCGGAAATGTCAACAGTCCTATCATTAAAGAACTCATTAAGGATGACAGAATTTTTAGCATTGGTTTGGCGTGTCATTGAGACGCTGATGTCACAACCCTTTTTACTGATGGTACTCTTTATATCAGTGTAGCTAAGGTCATTTTTCCAGACTTCAGTAAGACCTATTGGTCAGTATTAAAAGTTGTTCTCGGAAATGTCAACAGTCCTTTCATTAGAGAATTCATTAAGGATGAGAGTAGTTATCCATTAGTTTGGTGTATCATTACAACTAAGCTGTTATACGTCTTGCTAGTAATAGTACAGTTTACTTATATAGTGCAACTGAGGTCTGTTGTCACTGCTGGTATACAAATCATATTGTATCCATTTGTTTGGTGTGTCATTAAAACTAAGCTGTTATACGTCTTGCTAGTAATAGTACAGTTTACTTAGTATAGTGCAACTGAGGTCTGTTGTCACTGCTGGTATACAAATCATATTTGTATCCATTAGGTTGGTGTGTCATTACAACTAAGCTGTTATACGTCTTGCTAGTAATAGTACAGTTTACTTATATAGTGCAACTGAGGTCTGTTGTCACTGCTGGTATACAGTTCATAATGTATCCAGGTAATATACAGCATTATTTAAAATTTTACTTGTATTTAACCAAATAAATATATAATTGCGTATACAGTTAGTTATTTAAAAGTTAACAATGTATAGGGTGTATTAGTAAAGCAAGTACACATTTTATGATCTTAAAAACAAAATAAAGAATAATTAATCTCATATTTATGTCTCCTATAGATATAGTTTTGAAAATGTACCATTCTGTTCCGTTAATAGTGGATATACATAGCTTATACCAATTGGGTTCAAACTCGACATTTTATTCATTATTATGAAGATCTAGATTACAACAAATAATTAACACACAAACATAGAGTAAAAAATGTGCCCTTTATATACACATTTACATACATAGTTTAGAGGGGAGGGTGATTACAACAATATTTGTAAGAGTAGGTGGAAGGACTGAGTGGAATAGTTATTTAGTAAAAAGGCTTTGATCCACATAGTCCAAAGCTCAAACTCCTAACAGAGCTAACAGTTGATAGTTGATACTTCACTCGTTAAATAAAGTTTACGTAGATATATGCAGACCCATTTGACCTGTTGTTTGAGGTTTTATTTTACTAACATAACTTTTATTATTTTTGACAAATAACTTACAATGTTTTTATTTCATAAATTACATAATATATTATAATTGTGATAGCAAATTTACTCTCACTATTACTATTACTAACTAAATTGACATATCAAACGCTTTTCATAACAAAAAATTTATTTATATAAATTAAATCACATAGGTTTTCATATTTATATAAAATTAAATCACTATGTATATTTAACATGTTAACAAATATTACGGGGTATCAATAACTATTCAAGGCACTCCCTATTTGCCTACAACATGTAGAAACTACAATACGTGGACCTATTTTTTAGCTCGGAGTCTTCAATTGGAGTTGTCCTTCGTGGGAAGGATAGTCTACTTGAAACTATAAGTATTACTGCAAGCAAAATATGTAGATATTATCGTATTTGAAAATATGTAATTTAGGAGAAGTTCCTAAAGGACCAGTGTCTAAAGACTTAACCTTAGTAAAGTGTTTGTTTGTTACAGCTTAGGGTCCTTGAAGAAGATATTTATTAGCCGTTATTATATCTTTATAAATCTCTCAGCTTGACTCTAGAGCTCTCTCACATAAAATGCTGGAACTATGAGGAGTATAAAGATGGTATAGACCACAGATATATAACTCTACTCAGACGTCTCATCCCAACACTAAAACGTGTTAACAACATTTTCATTAATAGTGTGTAAACTGTCCGTTTTAAGGGTGTTCGTCCTGGTGCCCAGTTAGCACTCTAATGAATGTTGTTCTAGATATTATTGCTACTGCCACTAAGAGTAGTAAAGATCCAGACTCACTAACGAACTAGCAATGTAATCTCCTCCCCTCTCTACCCCTCATAGCCTCCGCCTGCCCCACCCCGTAAATTCGACAGATGGGCATAACTCCCATATTTATAGTAAACTATAGCAATGCATTTTATATTATACTATATATATTATAATTAATTTACTTTTTTTAGCCAAGATAACTGAACAAATTTCAACTCAAAATTTGACAAGTATCATTTTATAAAAATACTTGGTAACAAATACAAATTTATTTTTAATTTTTGTAGATGTACTGTACTATATACTAAGTTTATTAGTACCTCTTATCCACTATATTCACAAAATATTAAAATTATATCACTCGGTTTGTTCATGAGTTATGCACCAAAAAGGCCAAATAGTCACTTTGGGGCAGCCATATATCGATAAAGAAATAATTTAAGTTTTTCCCGTAACAAATGCATTACTTACATGGATACGAACAAGTTTATTCAAAAGATTTTTAAATATAATTTTCTTTGAACACCCTTAAAGCACGTCGAGCAGCTGCTAAATGGGTGGCGTTGCCAGATTGAAATCAGTCACGTGTATCATCCTGTTCACCTAAAAAAAGAGGGATGCAGTTAAATTAGGCAACATCACATCCTATATATTACGTTCGTGTAGTGCGTGTTACCTACAAACTCCTTAAACAGCGCGTAGGCTTTTCCCCTATACTGTGAGCTAACTGGGTAGAGTTAGTTATCTTTGCTACAACTATTTGAATGGCATGACGATATAAGTTGCCGCAACCATAGTGCATTTCATCGCTGCTACTTTTGAGCTCTTTTATATATATATATATATATATATATATAAAGTGTAAAATATGTACATTGCCTTACATTATTATAATAATTACAAGAATAATAATTGTTCTATCAATTACAAATGCTTGACATTCCATAATGAGACAAATTTACTAAAATACATACAGATTTTTTGAATAAAGCATAAAATGAAAATGTCTAACATTGTTTGGTTTGTTACCTTAGGCATTTTTGTGTCAGCTAAGTTAAAACAACTTCATGTTTGTCAGCCTTCATGTTTGGTTGGAGCATTTTGATGCCTTCAGGGATGTCAGTATAACTTTATTTCAAACAGTCGGTGTAATCCAATTATAAAAGGACAAGTTTATTAGAATTGTAGTTGTTACTGAACCATTTACTTAACTTTACTATAAGTAAGAAGTAAACAACAATTAATATTGTTGTTTAAATCTTACATACTTCATAATTGTTGCGGTAAAGTTTTTAAATATTTAATTATATTTTTTAGGAAATATCATGAAATATTCCTAATACATGTGTCAGGACTAAGTTAGATCCTAATGATTAGACACTAGGATTTTGTTATTATTTAAGCTCAGTGAACTTTAGCAAGAAGTAATGGCTCTTATTTTAACCAAAGAAAGAGTAAATGGGGATATACGAAATAATCAGAGAAAACCCCATACGGTTTTTTTTTAATTTTTTGTAAGAGTAATACTTAAAATTCAAAATATAATTGAACATTTTGGCCATACAAATTTACATGATATGCTTATATGTTCATATTACAGTAAATATATCTTCAAAGTTTTACATATTTTATAAAACCCACATTTAAATTATAAATGTCCACGAAGATCTATAAATTTTTAATGGAGATCATTTGTTGACTACCAGTTAATATTGAAATATGCTTTACCTAAGTAAATCTCTACACTTGAAACCAAATCCATTTTGGAGGGTAGGGAGGGAGAGAGAGAGAGAGGGTGGGGGAGGGGGGAGGGGGGAGGGGGAGGGGGAGGTAGGAAAAATTTGAAATGTACATTTAAAAAGTAGTTGTATTTTGGAATGGTAATGCAGACCTATTAATATAAAACACTTATTTTTTTTCTATATTTTGGTCATTTATATTGGTTACTTATTCAACAATATTTTAACTAATATGAAAACAGAATATTATCTCAATGTTGTTTTCTATATTCAACGTTTAAAATTAATATCTCTCTGTTACGAAATGCAATGTTATTTTTAACGAGAGAGCAGCTGGAAATAATAAATTAGCTTGTTTAAATGTTTATGAAATCCTCTGCTCTAAAAGCTTAGTTGTAATTAACTACGGATTATCGTTAACTGCAATATATTAATTAGAAAATAATTACTTAAGCACATCTACTATGTGGATCTAATATAATTTGACCATTTTGATTTGTACAAATCATGAGAAGTACAGACATATATACTTTACTGTAAATTGAACCATACAGGTTCCTTGTAAATAACAAAAATCAAACAATTCAAAAAGAATTGTGATTCATTCGAAAAATGATTTTCATTGGTCAGTGTTTTGCTGATATTGTGATACAAAATATTTAACTTCGATATATTGGTGATGGTAAGAGTCTTTATACAATGAACGTTATAAAAAAGGTTAGAACTTGTGTTACTTAAGCGTAAGGGTAGTTTAGCTCAAGAATGTTTGAAAACTGACAAAAGTACTTCTGGCCATGACAGCTAGGACAGGACATTTTGTCACACTACACATTGAAGGACACGTGGGTAATAAGTCACTATCGGATAGTCTTTATCCATAAAAAAAAGGGATGATTTTGCCTTTTATTCACTTAACTTCGTATATCAGTTCCGTGAGATCTTAAAGTCCTTATAGTCCTATCCCGATGTAATACAGCGTATACCCCTCCCAGATAGTTAACTTAAAGATGTAATCTACAGGACTAACACTAGTAATATTTTCAATAAACGCAATCTCCCTATAGTAAAATGTACATATTTTTTAAAATATGGGGAGAAAGAGATGAAGAAAAAGGGGGAGGGAAATAGCGTAATGCGATATAATGCGCATGTGAGTTTGTGTCTCTCTGTATGTATGAGAGAGGAGGGAGGGAAAGAGTAAGAGTGGGGCTATATAGTAAGTTACCTCATTAATAAAAATAGCATTGTGTGCAATTATTCATTATTCATCTCTAAGACGCCAATCGTAGAAATATGGGCAAATATGACTGTTGAATGAGTGTGATGAGTGTAAATGAACGAGTGAAGTCATTGTTACTATCTGAGTTTGAATTAGCTTCAGAAAGGACTATTTATTAATAGCCCAATAGCCAGGGCAACTATGGAGACCTAGAGCTTTACGTGGACTCCGAACCACGTAGTGTTGGTCTGATTTTCAGCTAACTGACAGTTTTGACACTCAGTTCTCTTCCCTACACAACATCTGAACCTTGACTACCATTCAACACGGACACTCCAGACCCCTCTAGTAGTGTCTACGTTGATGACAACTATTGAGCAGACGCCGTGTCAGTATTAAGCGAACTGATCATGGAACCTATCGCCTACAATCTCCCAAACACTTTGTCCCCAAGTAGCTGGGTAACAGCACTGCACCATCAGTGCCGACTTAATCCAATATACAAGGAATGAGCCATTGCTGTGTAGTCAAAGGTGTCTGAACTTATTCTTTAATTATAGATAGCGCAGTTAAATGACTGGCCTTAATCGTTAGTTTTTATTAGTAGTATTTACCTTCTTTTATACTGCCTCTCCCTCGTATTATGTACGCTAATTTTCTATGTAAAATGTCTAGAGTCGTTATGGATGACATCGGCCTGTCATATGTATTAAATAAAATAAAACTAAACATTCATTACATTTGTATAAAGTTTATAATAAAGTCTACGATAATGTAAAAAAAAATTTTTTTGACACTCAGTGACTGGCAAAAGTGTAAAATCTACGACAAATTCTGAGATCTTTTGGCAATGTTTCAATTTGTCAAACACTTACAAACTTGGCACTCAACCGTCTAGTTAGGTATTGATTAAAGTTACCCCTTAGTTTTTAGGATATTGAGTTGTACATTTCAAGATTTATACTGACGTAATTGATGTTATTACAGTGAAACTAATGAGGCCATTGATTTGATAAAAACCAAGATTGGTTTGGATTTATTAAAAAGGTGCAGATTTTCCTAGCCAAAATTATACCAGAATATGTTGATTATAACAAAAAATTTAGTGTGCCTTATTACTACCTACAGTATGTAATATTTATATCTATAAAATCATATACTTTCAGCATATTATGTATATTACATACACAGCCCCATCCACCCAATCCTAAACAAACCTGGTACTGCTGATTGTCACTCTCCACTAGTGGACACACGATACATAACGGAACCACCCCCTCTCCCACGTACACACAAAATATAATGGACCTACCTACCCTCCCACCGTACTCATGATACATGATGGACCTACCGACCTACACAACGTACACATGATACATGATGGACCTACCCATTCTCCCACCGTACACATTATACATGATGTTCGCACGTACCCTCCCACAGTACACATAATGGACCCACCTACCCACCCATCACACAAAGGATACATGATAATCCCACCGACCCACACAACGTACACTTGATACATGACGGACCTGTACACCCTCCCACCATACACATGATTCAAGATGGACCTGCCCACCCTCCCACCACACATGATACCTGCCCACCCTCCCACCGTACAAATGATACATGATGATCTCACCTAGCTTCCCTACATATATATATTCATAATTATGTAGCTCCGCATCTATAATACTGTGTTTGGGTGGAAGTAATAAACATTCCTCTGTAATCACAGCTAGTCGACTGGAATTTACCGGGAAGGACTCTTTAAATTAACTCACAAAGAGTTCTCGGTAAAGTATTTACTATTGCTTGCAGTTCCATAGTATATTGAAATTCTACAGAATTATTAAATTTATAATTACCTCCATATTTTGTCTTGAACCTTAAAAATTTCATTTATTCCGCTCTCTTGATAATACAAACAGCAAAATTGTTTTTCAATGAACGATGAATATAATTTAACTGTTTTACGTGTACAGTGAATCAAGAAATAACTAACGTTAGTTTAGAATCGTATAAATGTACTAAAAGTGTATTGAACAATTCTAATAAGCTATTGGAATTTTAGCGAAATGGAAAAAAATATATATGCAAACCGTTAAAAATATTTTCAAATTTATATTTTTGTAATTCAAATGAACAGGCGTGGATTAATAATAATTGATACGTGACACTCGTGAAGTGCGTTTCCATGGTTACGGCTGGCTAATAGCGTCTCACCATTGGTAGTATTGTTCCTAAACATTACGTTGTTAAATCATTTCCTATAGGAGTGCTCTGAATTCAAATTGTGAGGTACAGTGAAGTAACTTTAGACCTTGAGGACTGTTTTATGTGAAATATGCAATGTGTCTCAAAACATCATATTTTTTTCTTTAAAATGGCATATATTTATACTTAAATTTATCTTCAATACAAGCGTAGTAATGAAGTAAAGTATAAGTGGTTGCGCTAATTTTAATGTGTCCATCTTAACATTTGTAAGCCTGTCATTGCCATTTGTATTTACATTAGATAACATTTAATATTATGTACAGTATTACTTACTTACCCTATTATAACATTACTGAGTACAATTGGTACCTTATCCATTATAATGTACTTTGTTAATCTATTTACTTTAAGAATTGTACCTTTTCTGACCACCCTAAATCAAATAATTCTGCAGATCTAAATTTTTAAACTATTATTATTATTGTGGACATTTTCGAAATAACATGTTTCCGTTTAAAAAATGTTCTAAATCCTTCACAAAAATAACTAAACTGTCCATAAAATATAAAGTCAATCCATCTTTTTTTATTTTATAATGCCTCAACCACAAAAACAAAATAAAGTTAACCAGAATTTTCGAGTGTAAATTTAAAAACCAAATATTCATTCAAATTAAAAACAAATTAATGCGTTATTTGGTGATTCAGTTGTATTTTTCATTCTCATACGATAAATACTTTAAAAAAGTAAAGGTATATTAAGGCATCAGTATGCATTTTTTATCATTTAATCTACAAAATAACATAAATATTAAGAGCAATATATATATAGATATATATATATATATATATATATATATATTATATATATATATGTATATGTAGATTGTATACATCAAAATAGTAATAACATAAATTACTTCAATAATTGAAGTAATTTATGTTATTAAAATAATATAATTATTATATTAGCGAGGTAAAGTAAATGTATGATTGTATTAACTTACCTACCTGTGGGTATAAGAATACACGTTTTATTATTTAGTGAACAATTAAAATTAAATATAATATGAGCTATATTGTATAGTTATAATTCAATTATAGTTAAGACGAATGAGTTAAATAACTTTGACTAGAATAAGAAATAACATTACAATACAGTAAGATGAATTAGAATTAAACTATAAAAAGCAGGTATTCCACTGGATAAAGATAGTTTAACTCGGCCTCAATAATCTTACACTAATACTTCACTAATAATCTAAGAAATTTTATTATTTTTATCAACGGACTTATTTAAGTTTAATTTACTCCCATTTTTTAGATTTTTATAAATGGGCTGTGTGGTGTTGTTAATACATGAATATAATGTGTTACATAGATTATTTGTTATTGTTAGATCAGTAGCAGAGAACATCTTGCACACTAACACGTATAATCTGATGGAATTAGTGCTGTCCAGAGGTAACGAGTTCCTGTTTGGGTCAATGTAGAGAGACACGTATACAATGGCCAACCTTTCCAATTTTGTCCAAACACGTAAGAAACTGTCATCCTTGCAAGGAATCCTATTTGTATATGAGGTGGATAATTTAAATTATAAACTATCTCCTCAAGTTTTATATCAATTACATTGCGTAGGGAATGTTTACGATCGGCAGAAACCTGTAATATTTATCTATTCAAAAGAATACCTGCAACAATAAAATCAAGTCTTACTTTATGGATCGTCAACAGTTATGAATAACATTATGATAGACTATTCTTAAGTTAATAAAACACTTAATTATAACAAATTAAACCAGTTAGTTTCATTTCGTATTTCGTTAGTTGCAGTTGTAATGAGTATTAGTTTCGTTCGTAGTTGTATTTCGTAGGCTTAAGTGGCTGGTGACATTACCAATAACTAAAGCTTACAGTAATTACAATGTTAATGTGTTATCTACAGTATTTAAATCACCAAACATTTCGCCCATGCTGTGATGTGACATCCTCATTGGTATCTCTGAGACTACCGCTAAGGATGCCACATCACATAATATTAGTGGCATATTTATATAATATATTTATTATGAATTATTGTTTGATAATTTATTTCAAGGTTTAGTACCAGTAGTAATTATTATCTTAAAATAAAATACCTTCTTGATTAGATAATTTTAGTAAACTTAAAATGTTCTCATATAACTTAAAGGTTCAATCTAATTTTACGTTTTAGATAGTATAAATAGTTGTTAAAAAAACTATTAAATAATATATATGTCACTAAGTTATCATAAATGATATACACTTATTTTTTATGATATGATTTTTTAATTTAAATCGTACCTGGTGTTTTTATGATTGAATAGTAAAAAGATGTTTGCGGGGTCAAATGAGGAAACTTTTCCTAAAGTAAAATCTCCAATCTTACTTTAGGGTAGAGAAAATTATAAGAAGTTAAAAGGCAATCGTGATGTTTGATCGAATGAGGGTGAGAATAACAACACAAATTGTTATTCAATCATCCAATTTCAA
>JAQJVL010001417.1:0-10822 GCA_035578905.1 Stictocephala bisonia | reverse complement strand
TTGAAATTGGATGATTGAATAACAATTTGTGTTGTTATTCTCACCCTCATGTCGATCAAACATCACGATTGCCTTTTAACTTCTTATAATTTTCTCTACCCTAAAGTAAGATTGGAGATTTTACTTTAGGAAAAGTTTCCTCATTCGACTCCGCTCTAGTTCTGTAACATCTTTTTACTATTCAATCATAGAAAAACCAGGTACGATTCAAATGAAAAAATCATATCATAAAAAATAAATGTTTATCATTTATGATAACTTAGTGACATATATATTATTTAATAGTTTTTAACAACTATTTATATTATCTAAAACGTAAAATTAGATCGAACCTTTCAGTTATACAAGAACATTTTAAGTTTACTAAAATGATCTAATCAAGAAGGTATTTTATTTTAAGATAATAATTAATACTGGTTCCAATCCTTGAAACAAATTAGCAAACAATAATACATTAATAAGCAATATATTATATAAATATGCCACTAATATAATGTGATGTGGTATCCTCAGTGGTAGTCTCAGAGATACGAATGAGGATGTCACATCACAGATTGGGTGAAATGTTTGGTGATTTAAATACTGTAGATAACACATTAACGCTGTAATTACTGTAAGCTTTAATTATTAGTAATGTCACCAGCCACTTAAGCCTACAAAATACAACTACGAACAAAAATAATACGAATTACAACTGCAACTAACGAAATATGAAATGAAACTAACTGATTTAATTTTTTATAATTAAGTGTTTTTATTTACTTAAGAATAGTCTATCATAATGTTATTCATAACTGTTGACGATCCTTAAAGTAAGACTTACTTTTATTGTTGCAGGTATTCTTTTAAATAGATAAATACTACAGGTTTCTGCCGATCGTATACAATCCCTACTCAATGTAATTTATGTAAAACTTGAGAAGATAGTTTATAATTTAAATTATCCACCTCATATACAAATAGGATTCCTTGCAAGGATAACAGTTTCTTACGTGTTTGGACAAAATTGGAAAGGTTGGCCATTGTATACGTGTCTTGACCTTGACCCAAACAGGTAGTGCTGTCGTTACCCCTGGACAGCACTAATTCCATCAGATTATACGTGTTAGTGTGCAAGATGCTCTCTGCTACTGATCTAACAATAACAAATAATCTATGTAACACATCATATTCATGTATCAACAACACCACACAGTCAATTTATAAAAATCTAAAAAATGGGAGTAAATTAAACTTAAATAATCAAGTCCTTTGATAAAAGTAGTAAAATTTCTTAGATTATTACTTAAGTCTTATCTTAGATTATTCTGGCCGAGTTAAATTATCTTTATCCAGTGTAATACATGCTTTTTATAGTTTCATTCTAATTCATCTTATGGTATTGTAATGTTATTTCTTATTCTGGTCAAGGTTATTTAACTCATTCGTCTTAACTATAATTGAATTATAACTATACAATATAGTTCATATTATATTTAATTTAATTTTTACACTAAATTAATAAAACATGCATTCTTATACCCACAGGTAGGTAACTAGATACAATCATACATTTACTTTACCTCGCTAATATAATAATTATATTATTTTAATAACATAAATTACTTCAATTATTGAAGTAATTTATGTTATTACTATTTTGACGTATACAATCTACATATACATATATATATATATATATATATATATATATATATATATATATATATATATATATTGCTCTTAATATTTATGTTATTTTGTAGATTAAATGATAAAAAATGCATACTTATGCTTTGATATACCTTTATTTTTTTAAATGATTTATCGTATGAGAATGAAAAATACACTATCACCAAATAACGCATTAATTTTGTTTTAATTTGAATGAATATTTGGTTTTTAAATTTGCACTTAAAAATTGTGGTTCACTTTATTTTATTTTTGTGGTTGAGGCATTATAAAACAAAAAAAGATGGATTGACTGTATATTTCGTGGACAGTTTAGTTATTTTTGTGAAGGATGTAGAATAGTTTTTAAATGGAAACATTTTAATTCGAAAATGTCTACAATAATTATAATAGTTTAAAAATTTATATCGGCAGAATTATTTGATTTAGGGCGGTCAGAAAAGGTACAATTCTTAAAGTAAATAGATTAACAAAGTACATTATAATGGAAATGGTACCAATTGGACTCAGTAATGTTATAATAAAGTAAATAAGTAATACGTCATATTAAATGTTATCTTATGTAAATACAAATGGCAATGAGAGGCTTACAAATGTTAAGACGGACACATTAAAATTAGTGCAACCACTTAT
The DNA here is from genome assembly GCA_035578905.1 of Stictocephala bisonia. NCBI lineage: Eukaryota > Metazoa > Arthropoda > Insecta > Hemiptera > Membracidae > Stictocephala > Stictocephala bisonia. The sequence continues at coordinate 8,518 of JAQJVL010001417.1, read as the reverse complement.
GCTTTACTTCATTACTACGCTTGTATTGAAGATAAATTTAAGTATAAATATCTGCCATTTTAAAGAAAAAAATGTAATGTTTTGATACACTTTGCATATTTCACATATAACAGTCCTCAAGGTCTAAAGTTACTTCACTGTATCTCACAATTTGAATTCAAAGCACTCCTACAGGAAATGATTTAACTATGTAATGTTTAGGAACAATACTACCAATGGTGAGACGCTATTAGCCAGCCGTAACCATGGAAACGCATTTCACGAGTGTCACTTATCAATTATTACTAAATCACGCCTGTTCATTTGAATTACAAAAATATAAAATTAAAAATATTTTAACGGTTTGCATATATATTTTTTCCCGTTTTGCTAAAATACCAATAGCTTATTACAATTTTTCAATACACTTTTAGTACATTTATATGGTTCTAAACTAACATTAGTTATTTTTATGACTCACTGTACACGTAAAAAAGTTAAATTACATTCATCGTTCATTGAAAAACGATTTCGCTGTTTGTATTATCAAGAGAGCCAAATATATGAAATTTTTAAGTTCAGTACAGAATATGGAGGTAATTATAAATTTAATATTTCTATAGAATTTTAATATACTATGAAACTGCAAGCAACAGTAAATACTTTACCGTGAACTCTTTGTGAGTTAATTTAAAGAGTCTTTCCCGGTAAATTCCAGTCGACTTAGCTGTGATTACAGAGGAATGTTTATTACTTCCACCCAAACACAGTATTATAGATGCGGAGCTACATAATTATGAATATATATATGTAGGGAAGCTAGGTGAGATCATCATGTATCATTTGTACGGTGGGAGGGTGGGCAGGTATCATGTGTGGTGGGAGGGTGGGCAGGTCCATCTTGAATCATGTGTATGGTGGGAGGGTGTACAGGTCCGTCATGGTATCAAGTGTACGTTGTGGTGGTCGGTGGGATTATCATGTATCCTTTGTGTGATGGTGGGTAGGTGGGTCCATTATGTGTACTGTGGGAGGGTACGTGCGAACATCATGTATAATGTGTACGGTGGGAGAATGGGTAGGTCCATCATGTATCATGTGTACGTTGTGTAGGTCGGTAGGTCCATCATGTATCATGAGTACGGTGGGAGGGTAGGTAGGTTCCATTATATTTTGTGTGTACGTGGGAGAGGGGTGGTTCCGTTATGTATCGTGTGTCCACTAGTGGAGAGTGACAATCAGCAGTACCAGTGTTTGTTTTAGGATTGGGTGGATGGGGCTGTGTATGTAATATACATAATATGCTGAAAGTATATGATTTTATAGATATAAATATTACATACTGTAGGTAGTAATAAGGCACACTAAATTTTTGTTATAATCAACATATTCTGGTATAATTTTGGCTAGGAAAATCTGCACCTTTTTAATAAATCCAAACCAATCTTGGTTTTTATCAAATCAATGGCCTCATTAGTTTCACTGTAATAACATCAATTACGTCAGTATAAATCTTGAAATGTACAACTTCAATATCCTAAAAACTAAGGGGTACTTTAATCAATACCTAACTAGACGGTTGAGTGCCAGTTTGTAAGTGTTGACTAATTGAAACATTGCCAAAAGATCTCAGAATTTGTCGTAGATTTTACACTTTTGCCAGTCACTGAGTGTCAAAAAAATTTTTTTTTACATTATCGTAGACTTTATTATAAACTTTATACAAATGTAATGAATGTTTAGTTTTATTTTATTTATACATATGACAGGCCGATGTCATCCATAACGACTCTAGACATTTTACATAGAAAATTAGCGTACATAATACGAGCGGGAGCCAGTATAAAAGAAGGTAAATACTACTAATAAAAACTAACGATTAAGGCTAGTCATTTAACTGCGCTATCTATAATTAAAGAATAAGTTCAGACACCTTTAACTACACAGCAATGGCTCTTTATTTATATATTGAATTAAGTCGGCACTGATGGTGCAGTGCTGTTACCCAGCTACTTGGGGACAAAGTGTTTGGGAGAATTTAAACGATAGGTTCCATGATCAGTTCGCTTAATACCAACACGGCGTCCGCTCAATAGTTGTCATCAACGTAGACACTACTAGAGAGGTCTGGAGTGTCCGTGTTGAATGATAGTCAGGGTTCAGATGTTGTGTAGGGTAGAGAACTGAGTGTCAGACCTGTCAGTTAGCTGAAAATCAGACCAACACTACGTGGTTCAGAGTCCACGTAAAGCTGTAGGTCCCATAGTTGCCCTGGCTATTGGGCTATTAATAAATAGTCCTTTCTGAGCTAATTCGAACTAAGATAGTAACAATGACTTCACTCGTTCATCTACATTCATCACACTCATTCACTCCTCATATTCACCCATATCTCTACGATCGGCGTCTTAGAGATGAATAATGAATAATTCCACACAATGCTATTTTTATTAATGAGGTAACTTACTATATAGCCCCACTCTTACTCTTTCCCTCCCTCCTCTCTCTCATACACACAGATAGACACAAACTCACATGCGCATTACATCGCATTACGCTATTTCCTTCCCCCTCTTTCCCCGTCTCTTTCTCCCCATATTAAAAAAAATTGCGTTTATTTAAATTGCGTTTATAGGGAGATTGCGTTTATTTAAAATATTACTAGTGTTAGTCCTGTAGATAAAATCTATAGGTTAACTATCTGGGAGGGGTAGACGCTGTATTACATCGGAATAGGACTATAAGACTTTAAGATCTCACCGAACTGATACACGAAGTTAAGTGAATAAAAGGCAAAATCATCCTTTTTTATTGGATAAAGACTATCCGGTGGTGACTTATTACCCACGTGTCCTTCAATGTGTAGTGTGACAAAATGTCCTGTCCTAGCTGTCATGGCCAGAAGTACTTTTTCCAGTTTTCAAACATTCTTAAGCTAACTACCCCTACGCTTAAGTAACACAAGTTCTAACCTTTTTTATAACGTTCATTGTATAAAGACTCTTACCATCACCAATATATATCGAAGTTAAATATTTTGTATCACAATACCAGCAAAACACTGACCAATGAAAATTGTTTTTCGAATGAATAACAATTCTTTTTTTATTTATTTTTTTTTATTTTTTTTACTTACAACAAACCTGTATGGTTCAATTTACAGTAAAGTATATATGTCTGTACTTCTCATGATTTGTACAAATGAAATCATCAAATTATATTAGATCCATTGCTTAAGGAATTATTTTCTAATTAATATAATGCATTAAACGATAATCCGTAGTTAATTACAACTAAGGTTTTAGAGCAGAGGCTTTCATTAACATTTAAACAAGCTAATTTATTATTTCCAGCTGCTCTCTCGTTAAAAATAACATTGAGATTATATTCTGTTTTCATATTGGTTAAAATATTGTTGAAATAAGTAACCAATATAAAATTACCAAAATATAGCAAAAAAGTTATGTGTTTTATATTAATAGGTCTGCATTACCATTCCAAAATACAACTACATTTCAAATGTACTTTTCAAATGTTCCCTCCCCCCTCCCTCCGCCTCCCTCCCTCCCCCTCCCCCTCTTTCTCCCTCCCTCCCCCCCCCAAAAATAAATTTGGTTTAAAGTGTAGAGATTTACTTAGGTAAGGCATATTTCAATATTAACTGGTAGTCAACAAATGATCTCAATTAAAAATTTATAGAACTTTTATAATTTAAATGGGGGTTTTATAAAATATTGTAAAACTTTGAAGATATATTTACTGTAGTATGAACATATAAGCATATCATGTAAATTTGTATGGCCAAATGTTCAATTATATTTTGAATTTTAAGTATTACTCTTACAAAAAACTAACAAAACTCGTATGGGGTTTTCTCTGATTATTTCGTATTATCCCCATTTACTCTTTCTTTGGTTAAAATAAGAGCCATTACTTCTTGCTAAAGTTCACTGAGCTTAAATAATAAACAAAATCCTAGTGTCTAATCATTAGGATCTAACTTAGTCCTGACACATGTATTAGGAATATTTCATGATATTTTCTAAAAAATATAATTAAATATTAAAAAACTTTACCACAACATAATATTGTTGTTTGCTTCTTACTTATAGTAAAGTTAAAGTAAATGGTTCAGTAACAACTACAATTTTAAATACACTTGTCCTTTTATAATTGGAATACACCAACTGTTTTGAAATAAAAGTTATACTGACATCCCTGAAGGCATCAAAATGCTCCAACCAAAACATGAAGGCTGACAAACATGAAGTTGTTTTAACTTAGCTGACACAAAAATGCCTAAGGTAACAAACCAAACAATGTTAGACATTTTCATTTTATGCTTTATTAAAAAAATCTGTATGTATTTAAGTAAATTTGTCTCATTATGGAATGTCAAGAATTTGTAATTGATAAAACAATTATTATTCTTGTAATTATTATAATAATGTAAGGCATTGTACATATTTTACACTGCACATATATATGTACAAGAGCTCAAAAGTAGCAGTGATTAAATACGCTATGGTTGTGACAAACTTATATCGTCACGCTATTCAATAGTTGTAGCAAAGATAACTAACTCTACCCAGTTAGCTCACAGTATAGGGGAAAAGCCACGCGCTGTTTAAGGAGTTTGTAGGTAACACACACTACACGACCGTAATATATAGGATTTAAAGTTGCCTACTTTAACTGCATCCCTCTTTTTTTAGTTGAACTGGACGAACACGTGACTGATTTCAATCTGTCACGTGTTCGTCCCCAGTTAGCAGCTGCTCGACGTGCTTTAAGGGTGTTCAATTGAAAATTATATTTAAAAATCTTTCGAATAAACTTGTTAGTATCCATGTAAGTAATGAATTTGTTACGGGAAAAACTTAAATTATTTCTTTATCGATATACGGCGCCCAAAGTGACTAATTTGGCCTTTTTGGTGCATAACTCATGAACAAACCGAGTGATATAATTTTTAATATTTTGTGAATATAGTGGACAAGAGGTACTAATAAACTTAGTATATAGTATATCTAAAAAATATATTTGTATTTGTTACCAAGTATTTTTCTATAAATGATACTTGTCAAATGATGAGTTGAAATTTGTTCAGTTATCTTGGCTAAAAAAAGTAGATTAATATATATATATATATATATATATATATACATATATATATATAGTATAATATAAAATGCATTGCTAGAGTTTACTATAAATATGGGAGTTATGCCCATCTGTCGAATTTACGGGGTGGGGCAGGTGGAGGCTATGAGGGGTAGAGAGAGGAGGGGATTACAATGCTAGTTCGTTAGTGAGTCTGGATCTTTACTACTCTTAGTGGCAGTAGCAATAATATCTAGAACAACATTCATTAGAGTGCTAAACTGGGCACCCGGACGAACACCCTTAAAACGGACAGTTTAAACACTATTAATGAAAATTTTGTTAATACGTTTTAGCGTTGGGTTGTGCCATCTGAGTAGAGTTATATATCTGTGGTTATACCATCTTTATACTCCTCATAGTTCCAGCATTTTATGTGAGAGAGCTCTAGAGTCAATTTGAGAGATTTATAAAGATATAATATCGGCTAATAAATCTCTTCTTCAAGGACCCTAAGCTGTAACAAATTAACCCTTACTAAGGTTAAGCCTTTAGACACTGGTCCTTTAGGAACTTCTCCTAAATTACATATTTTCAAATACGATAAGATCTACTTATTTTGCTTGCAGTAATACTTCTAGTTTCAAGTAGACTATCCTTCCCACGAAGCACAACTCCAATTGAAGACTCCGAGCTAAAAAAATAGGTCCACGTCTTGTAGTTTCTACATGTTGTAGGAAAATAGGGAGTGCCTTGAATAATTATTGATACCCCGTAATATTTGTTAAAATTTTCAACAACATAGTGATTTAATTTTATATAAATATAAAAACATATGTAATTTATATAAACTATTTTTTTATGAAAAGCGTTTTATATGTCAATTTAGTTAGTAATAGTAATAGTGATAGTAAATTTGCTATCACAATTATAATATATTACGTAATTTATAAAATAAAAACAATATAAATTATTCGTCGAAAATAATAAAAGTTATGTCAGTAAAATAACCCCTCAACAACCGGTCAAATGGGTCTGCATATAGACTATCTACATAAACTTTATTTAAAGAGTGAAGTATCTACTATCAACTGTTAGCTCTGTTAGGAGTTTGAGCTTTGGACTATGTGGATCAAAGCCTTTACTATCTAACTACTCCACTCAGTCCTTCCACCTACCCTTACAAATATTGTTGTAATCACCCTCCCCTCTAAACTATGTATGTAAATGTGTATATAAAAGGGCACATTTTTTACTCTATTTTTATGTGTTAATTATTTGTTTTAATCTAGATCTTCATAATAATGAATAAAATGTGGAGTTTGAACGTAATTGGTATAACAATCTTAGCTATGTAAACCACTTAATAACGGAACAGAATGGTACATTTTCAAAACTATAACTATTAGGGGACATAAATAATGAGATTAATTATTCTTTATTTTGTTTTGAAGATCATAAAATGTGTACTTGCTTTACTAATACACCCTATACATTGGTAACTTAAAAAATAACTAACTGTATATGCAATTATATAATTTATTTGGTTAAATACAAGTAAAATTTTAAAATAATGCTGTATATTACCTGGATACATTATGAGCTGTATACCAGCAGTGACAAAAGACCTCAGTTGCACTATATAAGTAAACTGTGCTATTATTAGCAAGACGTATAACATCTTAGTTGTAATGACACACCAAACTAATGGATAACTACTCTCATCCTTAATGAATCACTAATGAAAGGACTGTTGACATTTCCGAGAACAACTAATACAGTCTGGAAAAATGACAATAGCTACACTGATATAAACAGTACCATCAGTAAAAAGGGTCATGACATCTGCGTTTTAATGACACACCAAACCATTGGTAGAAAGTCTCCCTTCCTTAATGAATTCTTTAATGATAGGACTGTTGAAATTTCCAAGAACAGTTGATACAGTCTGGACAAATGACCTTAGCTACACTAATGTAAACAGTAACATCAGTAAATAGGGTCATGACATCTGCGTTTTAATGACACACCAAACCAATGGTAGAAATTCTCTCTTCGTTAATGAGTTCTTTAATGATAGGACTGTTGAGATTTCCGAGAACAATTGATATAATCTGGACAAATGAGCTTAGCTACACTGATATAAACAGTACCAACAGTATAAAAGGACGTGACATCTGCGATTTAATGACACACCAAACCAATGGTAGAAATTCTCCCTTCCTTAAGTAGTTCTTTAATGATATGACTGTTGACATTTCTCACAATTGAAAATGCGCTAAATACAAATGACCCTAGTTACACTATATGAACCACAACACAATAATCAAGTCGCGCAAACCAAACTAATGGTATGTTATAACTTCTCTCTTGACATAATTGCTCTAATGACAAATCTGTAGACACTCCCCACAATAATTGAAAATGCGCTAAAAACAAATGACCCTAGTTAAACTATATAAACCACAACACCAATATCAAGTTACGCAAACCAAACTAATGGTATGTTATAACTTCTCTCTTGTCATGAGTGCTCTAATTACAAGTCTGTAGACACTCCCCACAACAATTGAAAATATGCTAAATACAAATTACCCTAGTTACACGATATAAACCACAACACCAGTATCAAGTTGCGCAAACCAAACTAATGGTACGTTATAACTTCTCTCTTGTCATGACTGCTCTAATTACAAGTCTGTAGACACTCCCCACAACAATTGAAAATGCACTTAATACAAATTACCCTAGTTACACGATATAAACCACAACACCAGTATCAATTTGCGCAAACCAAACTAATGGTATGTTATAACTTCTCTCTTGACATGAGTGCTCTAATGACAAGTCAGTAGACTCTCCCCACAACAATTGAAAATGTGCTAAATACAAATGACCCTAGTTACACTATATAAACCACAACACCAGTATCAATTTGCGCAAACTAAACTAATGGTATGTTATAACTTCTCTCTTGACATGAGTGCTCTAATGACAAGTCTGTAGACACTCCCCGCAACAATTGAAAATGTGCTAAATACAAATGACCCTAGTTACATTATATAAACCACAACACCAGTATCAAGTTACGCAAACCAAATTAATGGTATGTTATAACTTCTCTCTTGACATGAGTGCTCTAATGACAAGTCTGTAGACACTCCCCACAACAATTGAAAATGTGCTAAATACAAATGACCCTAGTTACACTATATAAACCACAACACCAGTATCAATTTGCGTAAACCAAACTAATGGTATGTTATAACTTCTCTCTTGACATGAGTGCTCTAATGACAAGTCTGTAGACACTCCCCATAACAATTGAAAATGTTCTAAATACAAATTACCCTAGTTACACTATATAAACCACAACACCAGTATCTAGTTGCGCAAACCAAACTAATGGTATGTTATAACTTCTCCTTTGACATGA
>JAQJVL010001416.1:75000-192689 GCA_035578905.1 Stictocephala bisonia | reverse complement strand
GGTCATTATCCTATTTCTTATTTATATTTTTCTTTTATTTTTGTATTTAGGTGATAAATATGTTAAATTATAATTATTTTCCTAATATGTGTTTTTAATTACTTGTATTTGGAAAATTATAATATTAACAAGTATATAAAATAATGGAAGTGATTTGTAAGCTTATGACTATAAAAAGCTAAAGTATTTAAATTTTAAACTAGAAAATATGAAAAAAGCATATATAAAGAATAGTACATATTTTGATAGAATATACTAAATGTTTACTTTTCTTAGTTGGTTTGTAGCGTAGTTGATTCATACCCAGATTCATATGCTGTGGTTCTCAGTTCGATCCCAATCAGAGTCAATATATTTTGAGAAGGATCAGCTGATAACCACCGGCTGTTCATTTGTCATTGGGCTATTAATTGATGACTCTTTCTAATGAATAGTCGGCCTTAGTTTGTAACAATGAACTACTTCATTCGCTCATGTACACTCATCACACTCATTCGAAATCCATATTCACCCATATCTTGACGATCGGCGTCTTATGAATAAATAAATAAATAAATTAGTGCATACACAAATACAAAATATTTTTATGTTTTTAGTATGTTGATGAATATAAGTAATGTTTGGACGTTAGTATTTTAAACATTAATAAGTAATTGATTGAGTCAAGATTAATATTGTACTTATTACTTTAACGGTAAGAATGTATCGACAATCGGAGTAATTAAAAGTGAAGTACTGCTTTAGTAAACCGAATCTCCAATATTTATGAAAGGAGTAATGATGATCACAATTCAGTTTGTTGTGAAACAAGAATAGTATCTCATCCAATGTAAAATCAACGACGGCTTGATAATCGGACTGCTTACTGTCCATCATATCCAATTTTCTTTCAATCTTACTTAATTAAATCCGATTAATCATGCATAAAAAATTTAAAAATTGCATTTATCTTATCAATTAGATTTTTTGATAAAAATAGTCTTTTCCATTAACATTCTTTTTGAAGTACAATTTCTAAAATTAGCTCGAATATCAATCAATGAATATGTACACAACTGATTAATCTATTTTATATTATCTTAATAAATTAATCAATGGAACATTGAAAGTAGGTATTAGTCAAGTACATTTAGTTACATTTTATTAAGATATTTCCACTTTGAGCTTAACATGTTTAATATTTTACAATTCAAAGAATTAAGAAAATACGTCCATCAAGATGCCAATCACTTTTTACAGGATTTTCTTTAGATAACCATATTAGAGAGTTGTTATTGTGGAAGTTTCTGCATAGTACACATTTTCAAACCTAAATTTGTAGTTGTAATAGATATAACAATACATGCTCTCTGTTTGAAACAACTGTCACCTCCACCTTCAGTAGATGCCATTTTTTAATATAATCTGCGCATAGCTTAACTATTTTTATGGCTTGTATATTAAACTAAATAAAAAGTGTCGCTACCCTAAAATTATCAATAGTATTTAGTTGGTGATTTTCAAAACAATACTTGTATCTTAATTGTGTGTAATAAAACTGAATATATTATTATCTATAACTGACAAATTTAATCATGACTAATAAAAACATCATTTATAAAGAACCATTGACATAGGTTTTATAATGAAAATAGTGGTAATATATATATATATATATATATAAATATTTAAAAGTACAATATTCATGAATAATAACATAATTTCATTGAAATCTTAGTCTCAATACTTTATTTTTCAACTGCTGGTTTCGTTTTATAATTATTTCTTTTTTTAATTTGAAATCCAACCAAAATTATTTTTATAATGTAGTTTCATTTAAGATGTCACCGCCATCAACGCACTACAACCCAGTAACGAGGCAAACAGCTACTAGAATGGGAAAACGCCACGGCCCATACCCGTCGACTCGTATGACGATACTATTTATGCACCGAAACGAGAAATGAAAAATATGCCCGGTCCACAGCCCATTTTAAACCTCCCACAACGCTCATTTGCCGGTCCCATCACCCTGCCCTATGAGACATATGCCGAGGCCGCCGCACGACCGTTCAGCGCCCTCAACTCGCCAAGCAACCATCAAATTATAACTCCTAGTTATTCAAAAAATTTTATTAATGTTTTTTTAGACAAGGCCACTCCAACAACCAATCAAAATTAAATCATGTGAATCACCCAGTGAACTCACTAAACATTTTGCATCAAAATTCACAATGGGCGACCAACAAACTAGACGAGCTCTCTATCATGTGTGATGAACTGCAGCCTCACGTTTTCATTGTAACCGAAAACGGTTTTAACAATGATAACATCTCCTTATGTAGACTTAACAACTATAATCTGGCTAGTTATTATTGCCGTCAAAACCACACAGGAGGAGTTATCGCCATATTTATCAAAAACAATTTAAAGTGTAACAATATTAAATTAAAACAATCTTTAGACAACGATTTTAAAACAGTTGGCATAAAATTGCCCTCTGAACACTCATACATATCAGTCATTGGCATTTATAGGTATCCCAGTAGGAATATGAATAACTTTTTTCTAAATTTCGAGTCACTTCAGGTCGAATTGACAAAAAAAAATTCACCTTTTGTTTTATGGGGGACTTTAATATAGATATACTTGATTCTAACAATTATCTGACAAAACGATTCTCAGATTGTTTAAAGACCTTTGGTCTAAAGTGGCTAATAAACTCTCCTACGAGAATTACAGCCACTACTGAAACTGCAATAGATAATGTAATCACAAAGATACCTTACACTGTGGTGTCTGTGGTCAACACAGCAGTAGCTGACCATTGCAGCCAACTTGCTACTATTTTGGGTCATTATCATCAAGTTAATAGTCCTGCCCCCCAGGAGATAAGAGACACAAGGCCTTCCAATATCAGTCATCTTAACTCACTGCTGTCAAAGGAAGATTAGAAATTTTTAAATGCCGATGAAGACTGCAAAAGTTAATTTTCTAAATTCGACGATGCTTTCAATTTTTACGTTAATACTTCTTGCCCTTTAAGAACTAAAAAAGCCAAGCTAGCTAAAAAAGTTGGCTCTTGGATCACAAAAGGAATATTAATTTCCAGACAAAAATTGAGTTTTTTTTTGAAAATTTCAAAAACTTCTGTCGATTTGGAATTTCAAAACTTTTTTAAAGAGTATAAAAACATATACAAAAAATTCATATTTTCAGCAAAGGCTTATGACGTTCGAAAAAACTCATAAAGTCCAAAACATTTTCCAAAACTGCGTGGGGTATCATAAATTCACAAAGACAACAAAAAGAACAAGAAAATATTGAATTAAAAATCAATGAGGATTTAATCACAGACGCCAGGCTTGTGGCGGATGTTTTTAATGACTTCTTTTCCTCAGTTGCTCAGCCCTTTCAGGGTCCCGAGCCTATGTCTCCTCTTCGTGGCAACAGCCCGACGTCTTCAATGGTGTTGAGGCCGGCTACGGAAGAGGAACTTGACAAAGTAATTAAGAGTCTACCCTCCAAAAAGCTAACGACATAAATATCATTTCTTTATGGCTCATCAAGAAGGTCTCCAAATACTTACTGAAGCCTCTAACACACGTTATCAATCTTTCTTTCTCAGCAGGCTGCTTCCCATCAAGGCTTAAATTAGCCAAGGTGATACCTATTTTCAAAAAAAACGACAGGAATGATATAAACAATTTCAGACCTGTATCAATTCTTCCTTCTCTGAGCAAAATTTTCGAAAAAATATTCTTAAATCGCATGTCAGGGTACTTGGAAAAACACAATCTCCTCGCGGATGAACAGTTTGGGTTTAGAGAAGGTAGATCCACAATAGACGCTGTAGTAAGCCTCGTTACAGAGGTAGTGGAGAAATTGGAGAGGCGGGAATCCACTTTGGGTGTGTTCATTGACCTCTCTAAAGCGTTCGACTGTGTTGACCACAGCATACTGCTTCACAAACTACATCACTTCGGCATTCGAGGAGTACCACTCTCTTGGATCAAATCATACCTATCAGGTCGAACTCAAAGGGTTCAGGTACCAAATCAACTGTCGAAGTCAAATCAAATGAAATTTGGGGTCCCTCAGGGATCTATTCTTAGTCCTCTCCTTTTCTTAGTTCACATAAACGATTTATCTTCAGCACTACGACACGCGAAACTCGTGCAGTATGCTGATGACACGAATCTCTGCTTCAGTGACAAATCAAAATCAGACTTGGAAATTCAAACATTCACTGACTTAAATAATGTTATGCAGTATTTTAATAATATAAATCTAAAAGTCAATCTCAAAAAATCGAATTACATCAGTTTTAACTTACACCAAACCGACTTAGACGGTACTCTAACCGTTATGTTGTCAGAAACTGAACTCGAAGAAGTCCAATCAACTAAATTTCTTTGAATATACCTGGAACAAAGCTTATCCTGGAACGATCACACAAACAAGATCTGTTCTAAATTAGCATCAGGTATATATTGTTTGAGATATTTGTCCAAATACTGCCCGATTGAAATTATTATGATGGCGTATTATGGGATCATATACCCACATCTATCCTATGGGGTGATACTGTGGGGTGGATGCTCAAATAGAGAATTTTTGCGAATATTCAGACTGCAGAAAAAAGCAGTACAAATTATTTTAAAATTAAAAAGCAGAGATTCGTGCAGAATTGCATTTCAGAATCTAAAACTGTTGACCCTGCCCTGCATTTATATATTGGAAACAATCACTTACTGCATGACCAAATGCTCTCTAACTAGAGGCACCGACGTACATGGACACAACACCAGAGGCAGGGAAACCTACCGAACTGGGCAACACAGGACAGTGGTTTTCGAACATTTTCCTTCTCAGGCCGGTGTTCGATTAATCAACAGAGAACCCAATGAATTCAAATGTGCACAGGTGTCCAAGGCATTGAAGGCTCGTCTTAAAAACGTATTTATATCAAACGCTTTCTACAGCGTGGACGAGTTCCTTGCACATAACTGGGAGACCTAGTAATGCCAAATGACCCTCAAATATTGGCATGGCACAGGGAGGTGGACTGGCCGCTATCTATTTATTTAGTTAAGTATTTATTTATTTTAGTTTTAATATTTTAACCCAGTTTAAATGAGAGCGTGAATGTAAGACAGTTTGTATGTTTGTATGAACCTATTTATTTAGTTATATATTTATTATTTAGTTTCAGAATTTTAACCTTGTATAAATGAGAGAGTGTATATAAGACATCTTGTATGTTTGTATGCACCGTTTTTAAGATTGTATGTATAGGACAGGTTATTTTTATTATTAATATTGACTATTGTGATGCAATTCATGTAATTGTCTTCATGCAATAAAAAATTTGAATTTGAAGATTTTCTCTTTATAGAAAAAAATACTTCTCTATTTCTTTGTTTAATATGAGAAAGGCAGCCAAATATGAATTGCATTTATATGATTTTACCAAAACAGCTTGATAGATCTTTTGTGTGTATATATATATAGTAACAATGATAGTTGAAGAGTTAATTATTTAATATTTCTTGCACACTAATAATAATTAAATTGTAAGATGACAATACTCTGAGGTAAAATATGATTTTAGTATTTATTTATATAATAAACGTAATAACAAGTTTAATATATTATATAAATAAGAACTCGTTATTTCCTCACCTTTGTAGTAAAGCTTGGTTCCAAGTTGAAGTATTTGGACAAATGGCTGAAGTAAAATGATCCTTATTTACATATCTGATAAGACCTAATTCCTTTAGTACTTAATGAATAGTGTTTAAATATAATAAACTAATAAAATATGTTCAAATACACCGAAAATACTCTTTACAAAATAAACCTAAAGGAAACCAGTCATATGTGACATTTGACTTGGGGATCAACCACTTAAAGGTGACTGCCGAACCATGACCAGTGACCGCCAGTTTGCGTGCAAGGACGGGATCTCTCACCGGTGACTCATTCAAGGAACAGCCATGCTCAATGTTACCTTGCATTAATTAATTTATATTATCACACACTTTTAATATTATTATAAGTTATGTATGGTTTTATCTGTCAAGAATATAGCTTACTAAAAAACATCTGTTTTATGCTTTCCTTTTTGGGGTGTATAACATGTGGAATGTTCTCCAGGATATTACGAGAACTGGGAGGAATGAAGAAAATTAACACCAAAAGAGAAAAAAATATGTTTTGTTAGTTAGAATATTACGTGTTGGTACATATACAGTACAAGTGAAAGTCACACAACATAAATATATTACAATACAAGTACAAAATGCACACATATTTTGGTGATCGATTTCGGTGAACCACGCTCACCTTCCTCAGACCACAAAAAGGATTCACAAAATAATCACAAAACAGAATAATAAAATGATTCCATGATAAGCTGAAAATCACTGAGAAAAACATACGATTTATATCACTATATGAACGAGAATTGCCAAGGTTATTTGTTAAGAAAATATTATGATACACTTTTAACCAGAAACCATACTTAAAGGAATAACATGTGACAAAATTAATACGAGTATATATGTATATGCATATGTAATAATAAAAAATATATGTATAAATATGAGTAATAACACGCTTACGTCATTACTTAAGGATTTTGACATCCCAAATCTGTGAGTGTGTGTGAGGATCATTTAATGTATTATATTGTTTAATAAGCTATACTATTTATGTTTTATGTAAGTAATAAATAACGCTAAACGGCTATGATTTGAAATATAGTGTTTGTATTTGATAAAGTACAAACCTACGACATATATGATAAACCTTCGGACTGTAAAATAATAACACCCACATAACGCGTGTGGGTTGGAGAGAGGCAATTAATATCATATATATGTATGTGGGTTGCAGTTCCATTTAATGATACCATTAATAGAAATCAGAGCTAGTGGAACCCACGTTCTGAAAAGTCGTTGACCCACTTTCTGTCGCGAAGAAATACAAATCGATGTAATACGACCATCACGCTATTTGGGAATTCATTGACTAACCAGCCACATTCTTTACATGTTAATCATATACACACATAAGACAATTTTTAAAGTTATACGTTGCACTATGAAAGTTTGAAAGTAAGTATGATCTGAACAACTGAGCAGTGGTTAGTGATAATTATGTATAAAAAAGCGCATTTTCGGAGATTTATGTAAGCTTAAATTGTATATGTAAGCTTCGTAAAATACCAAACTTTGTTGAACAACCACCTACCCTTCATACACGACTCTTGGTTGAAGAAATTCCTCTTCACCCATCTCTCTACCCATAAAAAATAATCTTTGTAGACCATCCATAAATGTTCATACGCGACTATCTATGTAGTATTCATCCACCCTTCCAATACGACTCTTCGTGAGCTATCAAGCCATCATTAAAATACGACTGTTTGTGAGCTACCAATCCATCATTCAAATACGACTGTTTGTGAGCTACCAATCCATCCTTGAAATACGACTGTTTCTGAGCAACCAATCAATTATTCAAATACGACTGTTTATGGGCTACCAATACACCTTTTAAATATGATTCACCGTCGGCATCCATTCAACTTTCATTTATGGCCCATTAACCTCAAAGGTACTAATATTTGTCGTCTATCCATATTTTATTCCAGTACAAAATCTAGCTAACCCATCCTACATTCATACGAAATACTTTATAGCCAATCATATACCTTTTAAACATGATACGTTGTGAGTTTCATCCACCTTCTGAATCAAACTTTATACGACTCTCATGAGCACTTTTCTGCATTTTAAATACGACTCTTCGTAAAACGTTCACTCTCACTACAAACAGGAAAGTTCAACACATACATTCAACAATAGAATACCACTCATTCCATCTCATCTATCGAGTATCGACACATCATACATGATACTTTTTACCCACTTCAGCCCCTCTTCAAAAACGTCTCTTTCAACTACTCATTCACCCTTTGTGAGATTCCTATCCACCATTAATTAATTACTTTTTCAGTTATCCATCCATAATTAACAGATGACAGTTTGTGTTTCGTCCATGTACATTTCAAACCAAAGATAATTTTAGTCAAAAATCCACTCTTCAATTACGACTATCTGTAAACAAGTCATTAAATACTACACGGACTACTGAAAACTCGCCTACCCTTCATTTAAGTGTCAGTTAAAAATGAATCCACAATCTAAGTCACAATCAGGACTTGTACCTTCTATCATAAACCTAATGTATAACTATTATTTTTAATTTATCTAAAAATAGGTAAATACATTATGTATTGTATTTACATAACTAAACTAAAAAATTATATATGTACAGATATATTAACATATTTTAGATTATATTTTATGAAACCATTCATCACCCTTACGCCACCAGGCACCAAGTAAATATAGGTATAAATACACCTTGTATAACGAAGTCAATTAATACGACAAATGCAATGTACTTGGCTCATATTTTGTTTTATAATATTCCGCAAGATATGAAAGCCATAGATTTTGATCATAAAACATATTTTTAGAAAAAATTACATAATGGTTACTAGGGCTGGGCAGGAATACATCCAATGACTTACTACGGTCAGGGTACCTCACATGACGGTCAGCACAGTGAGCGTAACTATTTTTGGACATGTTCGGAGCAATTGAAATGATGAGAGATACATTGACTGATTAAGTATTTTACTGTTGGTTTATGTTACTTTCCATTATTATACGTAATTTTACACATCTCCACAATATTTGTTAGTTTCATAATGTTATTAGTTCATATTATAAACTGTTTTAGTATTAAGTATTTAGCATTTATTAACAATTCATGAACTGAATGAACTCAGCGATCACCCACAGGCAGTAGCCCTTGTGGTGGCTTTCTCATATTTTTTGTAAATGTTATATGTACTATTTTTTTCTGAGATCAATATAAAATTACTATTATATTATTATTATTGTATCATTATATTTTTTACTGATTGTAGTTTTAAATTCTAATGCTTGTGTTGGAGGATTTTTGTACAACACCAATGTTATAATTAGTAAAGACTATTAATTATGCATCAAGTTTGTCATTCTTTTAACTAACACAAGTGAAAAATTAAGCTACTTCATAATCATAGTTGATTAGCAGTAGTTATGTGATCTCATTGATAAACTATTTGCAGACTTATTTAAGACATTAATTCTAGCTAAATGGCTGTATGTAAAGTACAGTAACCACCCATCAAACAATGCTTATTCTGGACCTTATTGTAGTTACTTAGGGACTGAATAAGCCTCTTCAGACATTCCCTTAGTGACTAATTACTGACCCAACCACAATATAAACGACCCTCAGAGCCTCAACTGCAAGACCCTTTTTGAAAAGGCTCCCTCAAATACTATCTAGTGACCCATCATGACTCAGTTACTCTCTGTAT
The DNA here is from genome assembly GCA_035578905.1 of Stictocephala bisonia. Lineage (NCBI taxonomy): Eukaryota > Metazoa > Arthropoda > Insecta > Hemiptera > Membracidae > Stictocephala > Stictocephala bisonia. The sequence continues at coordinate 183,265 of JAQJVL010001416.1, read as the reverse complement.
GTACAACCATTTACGGATAAATATACTGTATTAACTAACTTAAAACAAAATAATTCCAAACCTCATGTACACAATAGTTCTCAAAAACACAATATTTATAGTAAATTTGTTTTTATATCGCGAAAAATATCCAATCATTTAATGCCTTAGTTTCTCACCGTCTCAACCATGCTTATCCGGGAAACAATAACAACATTTGAAATATTCATTTTTTCACTGTAACCTTGACAGGTCTGTATATGTAGTTGTATACACTGATAAAAGTGCAGGTTGACAAGCTTGGGAGTGAAAGTTAACTGCCACCGTTGTCCAACTCATATACAAGTTTGGAGATTATGGACATACAAAAACCGGTTAAGTGATGATGAACAGAGATACAAATAGTTTAAAAATTCTACGTCAGGTGGACTGTTGGAGGCTGATTGTGATACAATTGTTCACTGAAGAAGGCTGTTAATTTCAACATAACACGTTTAATACTACGGTTCGTTATAGTTTTACATATGTAGTATATGTGAGTCAGATATAACAAATTAAAATGTACATTGATACTATTTTAAATTTCAATTACACATCTTTTTTTACTAAGAAACCTTTTTTGATAATTGAGAACAACTAGTTATTATGTTTTTCAGAAATAAAAAAGTATAGTGGGAGCTAAAATTTAACTTTGTACGTTGTATAATGAAGTTAAAGGTACAAAGGCTTAAATTAACTCCCGGTGGTGAATATCGATTGGTTCAAATCGACTGCCTTAAGGGACCTTAATATCATCCTCCATCTAGTCTGACAGTTCCATCAGAGATATAAAAAAGTAACATGTATATTCTCCCTCTATACATCAAATGTTCATAAATAATAAATACAAAACTACAAAAATTGCAACCTTGCAGTTATTATCTTTCTATGAATAGGTCTATTTTGTGATATTACAAAAACAATGATATTTTAAATGTATACAATTTAAACTAAAGAAATATCATATCATTAGATCTAATACCTTTATTTGTATAAACTATGTTATTGCGACGTATTTTAATGATGTGTATAGATTATGGCTGAATAACTTTAGACTGGAGGGTATGGTTATTTATTTATGTTTTTTATTAAGGAATTATTTTTTAAACGACATATTTATTACATTTTCCAATGGCAAATAACAACCAAAAGTATCCAGTTGTTATTTTCAATACCACTGTACGTATATGTGTGGGCGGGTGGTTCAGTAACACTGTACGTGTATGGGTGGGCGGGTGGGTCAATACCACTGTACGTATATGGATGGGCGGGTGGGTCAGTAACACTGTACGTGTATGGGTGGGCGGGTGGGTCAATACCACTGTACGTATATGGGTGGGCGGGTGGGTCAGGTTACTTCTAGCGAGGAAACATGCCCTTCTAGCGAGGGGCATGTTGCTTAGGCAGTAATTGTAATTCACAGGCCTTCTAGCTCTACTATATGTAACCACCACACACTTGTTAATATTAAGATTTTAGTTGTAAAGTACTGTATGAATTTCTTATGTTTGTATGGTATCTATTATTTGTTATACAGTATTGTGCAGGCTCTTGCTGAGATTATACAGGGATCTCTGAAGATAAAACTGGCCTTCAACACAGACAAGAAAGAAGCAGAGGTGACATACAACAGTGTGCTGATTATGAGGAGTTATTTTTCCAGTTCGTCTTGCGATGGCAAAGCCAGCACCTAGTCAGATCCTCCCTTTATTCTCCAAAATTCCTATTTGATACACGTAATAGTTATTATTACAAGTGTTTAGAGACGTAAAGTAGCTGCAATCATTTAATATATACCACTGAGGCGTTCACTACAGCCTTTTGAAAGTGACATTTTCTTTTTGACTGTGACTTAAATTAACGATATACAATCAGGTATATTACAGATACACAACATAAATTGGGATTTAAAGTGAATATATAAGCATATATAACACGTGTAAAACTAATTTATCACAATACTTCTTAAAATAACCGAGATTAAGTTTAATAATTTAATTAAAGAATTCAACAAAATAATCGTTCTATAACTCATACCAGCAATTACTTTACAAATATAAATCTGATATAATTGTAGCCGTTATTCTCCAACTTTTACTTTAATGGCTAAATACAAATGAACACATCTCCATTGGCATGGGTAAATTATAGCATGGAATATTAAACTGTTTATAGGATCATCGCAATAAGCAACTTTTCAGTCACCGCTTCCAATTACGGGAGTAATTTACCGCTTCAAACACTTTGGCGTTAATTACCTATTTATGTACTCAAATAACAATCAATAAACATCAAACTTCGGGAATTAAGTATTGGAATAAATGATATCTGAATATGTTTGTTCAACTTGATTTTTACTTGATTCTAATAAAAGGAGATTAAAGAAAGTAACACATAAATAATTGTTCATAAATATTTAATCTATAATATATATTAATTAATAATTAAGTGTTTTATAGTAACAGTAAATTGCTATAATATATTATTAGCAGATTTTTTAAAGAATATTTTGTTGAATCAAACATGATACCAAGGTTTTATTGTAATATTTTAACTAAAATCACCAAAAATTCTTACAGGATTAAGTGTTTATTTTTAGCTGTTTACATGTCAATAATTACTATTACACTTGCTAATTGTCTTTCCTACATTTTAAACTAATCACACTTCTTGACAGTGCATATCCGGCTAAGTTTCTATAACTTTAAAATCCCATATAACTAAAAATATAAGGCGTTTAATAGTATCGTTAAATTTAGTTAAAAATACAATTTAACTAGTTAAATAACTTCACTAAGTGAAAGATATGTTGTTTATGAAAATAGATATGATCAATGAATTATAAGTCTACTTAAATTTTTTTCTTGGGCAAAGTAGTTATAACATAAGTAAGTCCAAGACACATATAATTGTTTTATTATGAAGCAATTTTATTTTATTTTCGTTGAAAAATATTTTTAGACTGCATGAGATATCGAGATACAAATACAACAGTACATTCCCGATCAGATTAAAATACAACATTAAGAAAAATTACTTCCCAAAATCGAAGAATATTTTTCACAAAGTAAATTAATCATCATAATTGTTGGTGATTAAAAGCAATAAAACTCTTTCAAAGTTGGGAACAGCAAAAATCGTCATTATTTATATTTTATTGCCTATCGGTTTGAACACAATAATATAATCACAGATTATATAACAGATTATAACACAGATAGCAATCTTGTCTAAATTAAAAAAGCTGTTTTAGAGCAAAAAAAAATTCACGAAAAATATCTAAGTAGATAAGCCACCATATTTTAAAGGCCGAACCAACAAAACGTGTAGTAAACATAAACACAGTAAGTGTGTATATTTCTCTTTTCCTGTTTACTAAGAAAGAGAAAGCTGACTTGTCTAAAGGTCACGTATCATTGTTCGAAAAAGGATTGTGTATTGTTTTATAGTAGGTTACTAACAATGAGTAATCTTAGTTCATTATTGAAGTGTTAGTTAGTAAATAAAGTGAATATTTATTTAACGTATTATATTTTAACGAAACATATCATTTTAATATATTGACGTTTTATGAAGAACAGTGATTTGAACTAAACTAGTTTATATTGTAATAGTATTTTCTAGTAACGTTGTAAATAATATTATAAGTTTATATCAGAATATCTTCCATAAATAGGATGAAACCTCTTGTATACTTACGTTTCATACGTATAAAATAATATATAATATTCAAATATCGTCAACTGACTGGTCCTAGTTTGCTAAACAAACTACTGTATAAAGCTTTGGATCGGGAAACTTGCCATAAATATTAGATTCGTAGCTCTAGATGCTTACTGATAGTAGATTTTTCTCTCTCAAAGAGCTAAAATAAGGTAAATATGTATTTTACCTTATTTCATAAATAGCTGAAAACTCCCGATTATCCACAAGTTGTTTAACCACGTTGCGGATCAACCACAATCGTCAAAAAAATAAAATAAAGCGCATAATAGCACATAGTTTATGCAATGATGTTATTATTATATAAATAATGATAATATTTTGATTTGTATTCAAAATTTAACTTATAATTACATATTGATAATGATAACTATATGATCGATATGTCTCTTGATATGTAATATATGTTATATAACATTTGAAATTACTATCAATCAAATTATTATCATTACTTCCACTCTTCAACGTTATTTTCAAAACATGTAGGGTAATTGTTAAAATGTATTTCTCCTGCCACTGATGAGTCACGTCAGGTGTGGTAGTGGCACATCTATTGTTTTGAGTTCACTGCCGTCTACCACTGTGAGTCAGTTTTGTACAGTAGTCAGTGCAGTGTAGTAGTGCTTATCGACTGATTTACAAAATGGATAAACGGGAAATCCATAGAGGGGGAACAAGACACAACAGCGTGTTATGAACAATTCGTGCAAGCATTGTAAGAAAAGAGTCTAGCGCTAAGAATAAAAAATCTATAAAAGACTTCTTTCCAACCCAAAAATAAAAGTCTTTGTTTTACTTTCATTAAAATGTTGTTGTGTGATTTAAGTGATAATTCATTAAATGTCAGTATGTACTGTACTACTGTATTTTATTTTAAATCTAAACTATTGTATAATGCTCAGTTTTGTTTCAGAGTTGATTTTAGTCATTGCCAGGCAATTTTAGGCTAGTTTTGGATTATCCACGATTTTGATTATCCACGAAGGGTCAGCCACTCATTATCGTGGATAATCAGGAGTCTACTGTAATAAGTATCCCAGCACTGGCCACTCGATTAAATGGAGTAGACCTTTATTACTAATCTTAATTCTCTTCTAACGAATAACCCGTACGGATAACATAGCTTCGGGATGATGCAATTTGACACAAGATGTTATTTTTCAATAATGTATGGGTACAATGTGAAGAACAATTACAAGGGCGACGTGATGTAAGGGTAATGGGTTTAGTACACGAAACGTCCAGGGTTGTCATATAATGAAGTCAAATTTATATAGAAATTCTAAACAGTAATCAGTTTCCAAAGTGTTGTGACCGCTTGATCAAATCCAGACCTTTGTTACGTTTATACATCTGAAAAAGAAAAGACAGATTATCAGAAGACTTTCAATAAATTCCCTCTCAATAATGCGTAATCAATGTTACAGTAATAGTTTTCATGCACTGGTTTAAGACCATCTTTATAAATTAAATTTTATAATTGGTTTTTTGCAGAATAAAAAATATATTGAATTAAGCATATTTTCAAAACAAATTGAATAAAGTTTTCATCAGTGATACATTTCCTGATTTATGTACACTTCTGGAATAAAACATTTACTCCAATTACTAGAATCTACAGTTTCCGGTGACAACCGCGTCAAGGTACTATCTACAATATTTACAAGATAGTACCTTGACCTTGTACCTACCTTGTAAATATTGTAGATAGTACCTTGACGCGGTTGTCACCGGAAACTGTAGATTCTAGTTATGACACCGGCCGCTTAAGCCTAAGTTCTAAGATTTACTCCAATGATAATTGTATCCATGCAATTGAAAAAAAATTATTGACGAGTTTTTGGGTTTTTTTTTTTACTTCCCTAACCATTTCATGTGTGGACCTGTGCAGCATTTGCATGAACTTTACTCCAAGTTACAAGCAATTGAGGGTTCGAAAATTGGACCTTCAAGTTCGCAATCTGAAACCTTAATCGCGTCGACAAAGTCGGATGATTGTCAGAGCAGATGTTTCTATTCAACCCCATTACCAACTTCAAACGATGTAAATACATTTTTTTTCTAAAGTGAGGTTAAAACAAAGTCCTCACTTGGACTATGAACACCTTGTCTGAACTTTCAATATATTACGGTTAACCCTAAAATAGACGTGTATAGGTAAAAAAATTTCGCTATATTAAGCAAAGTGCATATTACATTCTCATTTTATTAATATGTATGTGTTCCGGTTTATAATAGGGCCTATAGTCCTTTTAACATGTTCTCATTGGTACAAAACGTATTTGTAGAAGTCTGTTCATTTGTATTAATCTTACTTGGTGATGTAAATTCTTATGACATATTATGATAAATGTACCAAACTACGATAATGTTACCAGGGACCAGGTGGCAGAGCTTTTGTGGATCATATTATTAATACTTAATGAGTTTCTTAACTTTATATTGCTGACCTAATTTTGAGAAGTTCAATCATTACCGATTCCTGAAAATCAATTTTTTGTCTTTACATGTAGGTTTATTCTTTAAAACAAACAAGAAATTAATACTTTATATATGAAACTACACAAATTGAACCAAGAAAAAGAAGAATTATATCAAAATCTTAAATCACAATACCACCACGAATCTATCGAAGAAATAAACCATTACATCAAAAACTGGATCCAACCAATCATTAAAAAGAAAAGGGAAATTCACATATCAAAACTACATTCATTAAAACAAACAATTATAACATCTACCCAAGAGAACAATTCACAATGTAAGTTAAAATTTTATCCTAAATTTCATAATTTGACCACCATACATTTTAATGAAGAAGAAAATAATACTTTAAATAAATCAATAAAATACAACATAAATCTTGACCACAAAGTACATGAAATCGAAGATGATTTAATCAATATGGACGTATCCATAATGACAACTGATACAAAAGAACGAGAACATTTCAGACATGCTTTCATACATGAACTAAATAAAATTAATATAAACACAAATAATAATATAAAAACACATACAGCAAACAAAGAAATGACAATTATACATTCCATCTCAACGAAATTAAAAGATAATAATGCTATACTAACCAAAGCTGATAAAGGAAATACAGCAGTTGTTATGTACAAAGATGAATATGACAATAAAATAAAAGATTTTATTCAAAATAACAAATTAACACTTTTAAAAAAGGATCCTACTAACCATTACTCAAAAACAACTAACAAAATCATTTCTAAATGTAATACAATTCCAATACCTGTACAATATCAATTAAAAATGACCAACCCCAAAGCTCCTACCCTAAGAGCTCAACCTAAAACACATAAAACAAATATACCAATCAGACCAATAGTCAATTTTCAAAATGCACCATCATATAAATTATGCAAATATTTGAATAAAAAGATTCAAGAAAACATCATTTGGGACTACAATTACAGCATAAAGAACACTACTGAACTGATATACAATATAAAAGATATTCAAATTCCAAACCAATGTCAATTTATATCATTTGATATACAAGACATGTACACAAACATTCCTACTAAAGAAACATTAAACATTTTGAGAAATGATCTCACACTAACCAACAGACTCAACACTAATGAAATTAATGATATTATCAAATCAACTGAAATTTGTATTGAACAAAACTACTTCAAATATAATGACAATTTTTACCAACGAAATAATGGACTACCAATGGGATCTCCTTTATCAGGAATAATAGCAAACATCTTCTTACACAATCTGGAACAAAACAAAATTTTGAACGAATCAAATCCTCACAAACAAAAAATAATCTATTGGTTTCGTTATGTTGATGATGTAATATGTCTTTTCCAAGGAAACGAAAAAGAAAGTGACGAATTACTAGAATACTTAAATTCATTAAATGACAAAATAAAATTTACAAAAGAAAATAAAACAAAAGAAATAAACTATTTAGATCTAACAATCACAAATATTAGAAATAAACACTCTTTCAAAATTTTTAGAAAATCAACCCAAAGTGACCTAATAATTCCATATAATTCTAACCACCCATGGAAGTACAAATTATCTAGTTTTAGATCAATGATTAACAGAATGTTAAACATCCCAATGCAAAAATATGATTATGAAGAAGAAAAAAGAACAATAAAATACTTAGCTTCAAAAAATGGTTACAATCCAACAATTGTGGACAAAATTATAAAAAGAATAAAAAGAAACAAAAATAAGAAAATGGAAGAAAAAGAAAAGAAAAAATTTATCAGTGTTCCTTACAATACAAAAATGAATAAAGCTATTAGAAAGACATTTCAACACAGTAAATATACACTCAGTTACAAAACAAAGAACAATACTTTTACTTTAATTAACAAATCATCCAACAAAGAAAATAAAAATAACAAATATGATAAATCTGGTATATATAAAATAAAATGCTCAGAATGCAATTCTTTTTACATAGGACAAACTGGAAGAACATTTAATTTACGTTACAAAGAACACATACAAGCCATAAGAAACAACAACTCAACATCAAATAAGTCTAACTTTGCAGAACATATTCTCCAATCAAATCACAGTTATCAAAATATAAACAAAAATGTTACAATTTTAGAATACGAGAAGAAAGGAGAAAAAATGAACACAAAAGAAAATTTACACATATACATTAACAATTATAATGAACCAAAGAACATATTAAATACACAAATTAACATGAACAATCCTATATACGAAAAAATAAGAGAAGTTAAAAAACATAAGAATCAAAAAGTAAAATTCAACTTACCCACACACTAAATTAATCATATGTTATATTATTTTCATCTGTTTTATTTTTATTTTTATAATTTGTTAAGTTATTTTAGGTTATATTATTTACTATCTGAAGATGGCCTAAGAGCCGAAACTAGTCATATATTTTTATAAAAAAATGAATAAAAGGGTACTTTATTATATTTATCTTTGATTTTATATTGTGTACATTAAGTTAGGTTACAGGCAAGTCCTTTCATTACAAATGAAGCTAATAACAACATGTTCTTGTAAATATATAAGTAGTTTAGGTAGTTATTGGCATAGAAAAAGTTTAGGTTTGGCGGTCAGCTAAAGGAATTTGACACATTTTCTATTATAACCCTCCATCATTTAACTAAAATTTAGTTCAATAAACATATTCATGTATTCTATAAACGCATGTTTTCAGTAATTTAGTAGTTTGTCTGGCTCAGATATTAATTTGACAACACGTGTAATAAAGTACAAGGTTTGTGTACAAGAACATAGAAATACATTAATATTTTATAAGTCCCAAATATAATTTGTGAGGTATTTATTTATTCTTCTACTTTCAAGAAGGTCTAACTTGTACGTAGCTACATATATTTACACAGTCTTACAATTCATGTGGACGACTCCCAGATATTACGTTCTATAAAAGAGATATAATAATATACGCACAGTTGATTGAACCAATTCACCTCTCCTCTTGCTGACACGTAACTGGTGTGGATTTTGTAAGAACGTGCTTGGAATAAGGCAACAGAAAAAAGGTTGAGTGAACTACTATTTTAGTACTTTTTCGTCTTGACCTTTCAAACAACTTATTGTAAAAAACTTGTTTAAGTGGATAATTTGGACCTTCAATATATCAAATAAAATTGGTCGCATATAAGTTATAGTGTGTATGATTAAATGTAACATTTATATATATATTATTTGTCCATTTAAAATACCCCTTATCAAATATATTTGACATCATTTAACTATTATATAATAATCAAATGGAGTCTGTCTGTGTTTTACTCAATAAGACAAAAACTACTGGACCTATTTAGCCGCAATTTTGCATGGCCTTTCTTGGGGTCTCTAGGTAACACTTAGACCTATCTGTATTTTTAAATTCATCAGAGCACCGCCCCAAGAGCTCTAAGAATTATCAATGAAAGGCCTATGGCAATACCAATTGGACAATTGTTTATAATAGTTTCCATGGTAACTAGAAAAGACGGTAGGTATCATGACGAGGCTGCACCAGTAGACATGTGACATCACATTGGCGAAATCGGGTGCATAATTACATTGTGTATTATATTATTAATTAAGCAAGTATGTGCATAATTAAGCAAGTGTATGATTAATAATTGAGTGTTTGACACTGCATTAATTATTATTAACACTGCATAGTTAACAAATTAATTAATTGAGATATAAGTCATTATTGTGAAATACAAAATAAAAATGTATAGGGTTGTATTTAATATTGTTATGACAAGCACTAGGAAGCTAAATAAACCTTTATAGTACAGCAGAGAATTTACGTAAACGGAATGTGTAAGGTAGAACAATTTACTTACTAAACTACTATCGAATTATAGGGGTTACTTTTAACTGTTACTGGCTTTTTGTTTTCTTTATTATTTTAACTGAAAAACTGATTATATAAATGTATCAGTGAGCATAGACGTGAACCCTTCAAGAGCTATATCAATCAAGGGAAACACAAGAGAAATAATAAAAATCTCGTTTTTTTGCTTGAAGTAGCCTATATTATACTGTCGACTTACAAAAGTCTACGTAATGACAGACCGAATCCGAGTCGGGGTTGGTGTAGAGACTGAAGGGGTCGACACGCGGGGAGAGCAGGGATGGCTGTGTCTATACTTAAATATAACAGTGTTGATGATTTAAATATACCTAGTACAAATAATGTTATTCAGTACTAGATATGACACAGAGACATTCTAAAATACTTTTAAGGATGCACAAATCTATAATTAATGTTGATGTAAATTATCGTAGTGACATTTCTTATCTGACGTGTAGTAATGTACACATGTATATTGTGAGTGATGTCCGAACTGACGGTGACAAATGACCGAGACTATCTGTCACTCGCGAGCTGTGGACATACATGCGTTCACAATGGATAAAACCATCTCTCATGCAGTAGCCTACCTATGGACGATAGAATATTAAGTGATACCTAAAAAACTTCATATTTTTTAATAAAAATAAATGCGTCGAAATTTATATTTTATGATATAATATAAATTTTTCATTCTATGACTTATTATAATTGCTATCTTGGTGCTATAATGAAGGTTTGTATGATGGTAGAATATATCAACTAATGTTGATCGTACAAATATTTCTCGTTAAGATATTTTTTTTCATAATTACATTATAACAGAGTTTACAAAATAGACTAGGGGCCAATTAATACCTCTAGCATATTAGCATGTACTAAAAAAATCTTTAGAATAAATATTTAAAGTAAATACTATTTTTAATTTACTATTTAAATTTTTAGTGTTATATATCATGTAAAAGTATGTAAAGTAACATAAATAAATAATACTGATGTCATTGACTACTCCTAATGCATGGGGAAATCTAATGAGGCTGACATTACAATGCCTGTAGTGTACAATCGTAATGGTGTTTTTTTGTCGATTTAGTCCATTAAAACCATTATTATGGAGCTTTTAAAAGCCGTTTCTTAACAAAATATACAGTATAAGTAGATATAATTACAAATACACACAACAAAAATATATTACAATATAAGCACAAAATGCACAAATAGATTGCAATACATGTACAAAATGCACAAATATTATGGTACTTTTTTGTACAATATTTATGCATTTTGTAGTTGCATTGTATATTTGTGCATTGTGTGCTTATATTGTAATAAATTTGGGTTGTGTGACGTTTACTTGTACTGTATTTGTACCAACACGTATTATGCTAATTAAAAAATATTTAACAAAATCTGGCGCATTTAATAATGTATTTACAAAATGGTTTTGTGTAGCCTATAATGTATGGTGTGGATTATATTCTTTGTGAACGAGGAACAATTCGTAGTAGACATTCATTAGATAAAGTTATGATAAATTTCCAAAATTCCGAAGCTTATATAACATCGCAAAAAGACAATAAAAAATTGACAAAAAATATAAACAAATAACGAAATTTAACATAAATTATACTTTACTACTAAATTGAACTATTATAATCTAATAATATAAGTATGTGTAGTATGGAGCTTGATAATTACTGATTATAAATATAATTATTTGAGTACAAAAATGGAGATCTGAATAATAGTCCTAGTTTTTTTCACTCTGCAAAAAAGGAGAGAAATCTTTTATCAACATTATTTATTTTTTAAGTACTAACATTTTTATTTTGTACGTTATCTTAATTACTGTGAACAGATCAGAATTTTGTAAGCAAGTGTAAAATAAATAATTAAAAATTAATTGAAATGCCAAACCTCCAGAAAATATCTTGAGGTAAACACACCATTATATTAACGTTTTGAGTTTAAATAACAACAGATTCAAGTCTACTTTCACTTGTTTTGTTAAATATAACAATAAAAACTGTAGTATCATTACAATTCAATAACATCTTTTATTTAAACATTTCTAATCAACATTAACACTAACTAACAACATAAAGTGAATGCAATCATTAAGAAAGATTGAGGTTACAAAACTATAAACTATTTATTATACAGAGCTATCACAACGTCTTTTATCGGCTATACAGGGAAACAATAGTCAGCTGATAGAACAATGTCACCTAACCTCTATTTCATCGACGACTACAACCTATAGTTGGTTGTTATTAGTTTGTCGTCTTGTAAAGGATATAATGGAATATACGGCATAACGGCTTCTGAAATACATAACAATTTGAACTTAAAGACTTAGTATTAACTGTCCTAAACATATTAGTCTCGAGTGGCAACAGCGGTTACAAAAATGTAGTTCAAAAATAAAACAATGGTAATATTTCAAACCGTATTTATTAGTATTATGAATTAATAATATAATACGTATTATTGGGATCCATCTTAAATTTTCCATGAAGGAAATACATTTTAAACTATTCAGTGTACAATTTTAAAATATAGATCACTTCACACTTCCCTTTATGTATAATAATCGAAATAACATTTTTATAAAAAAATCATTTTCTCGCAAAGAATACTATTCAGAGTGAATAAATACACGACGTAACTGAAGTTTATGGCTGCCAGAAGTCACCAACCAATGGCCAGATGTTCAGTAAATTATGGATAAAGTTGAGAGTAAGGCTGTCACTAACTTGGTTTTAGTGTGTGACAGAAATGTCCTAATATACTTAGTCCTGATCAACGTCTCTAATCTAGAGTCTACCTAAAATAAGTAATGAGTTGCTTAGGACTATTTCAGGAGATTAATATTTTCTTAAATAAGGCCAAATAAAAATTGATAATTTGTTTATTTTCTTTTATCCATAACATTTACAGTTAAACTGAGTTTTAATGTATTTATCATACTTAATTTTCCCTTAAAATTCAGTATGTATATTTACATAGTAAAATCAGATTATTCACGTAGTAAAATCTGTCAATATATCGGGAAATCATAGTGATGCTATCAGATTTAATCCTACATTTTGGAGCTGAATATGTGAATAATTATAACCCTTCTCGAGCTAATTTGTATCTTAAAGTAAGCATATATGAAACTTGGTTGGATCACTACTAATTGTTTACAAATATATAATATTATGCTTCTAAATTAACTATTATATGCAAAATGAACTAATATTTGGCGAACAAATCTTTTTTTTTCCAAAAGTAATACTTGCGTATATACACGTCATTAGCTCTAAGGGAAATTGTTTGTACGTTTTTACCCGTCATTAGCTTGTCCTACTGAAATCAGTTGTTAGGTTAGTTTGAAATAAAATACTAATTAGTTGTTAATTAATTTGATTGTATAATCTAATGACTAAACATGATATTACAAGACTATCCAAGGATATTTCTTTTTAGTATGATATGCATCAAAGCAGATTTCTGGATGCAAGTGATTTTTTTGCAAAAATAAACAGAACCAAACTACATGAATGAAATAAACAGAACAAATCGAATTCATAAACCGAAGTAACTCGTGTCTAAGTAAACAAAGTGTGCGATGCGGAATGCAGCAGACGAAGCACTGGATGGTGCACTAACAACGACACAAGTTTTAGAGTAAGAGAGAGGGTAGGGAAGGGATGGGAAGGGGGGAGTCAGCAATAGTATTGGGTGGAGGGTGTAGTATGACTAATGACGAATTGCATGTGACCTTTGGAGGAAGGGTGGGGAAACTCAAATTTCATATGACGGGTATTCCCGGCAAACGCTCGTTGAGCTAGAAACAGTGTGTGTGTATAAATACGCACAACGGTCGCTCGGAGAAAAATGTTTGCGTATACAATCGGCATACGCTCCCGAAGGGCTAAGATTTTTTTGTGGTATTTAAGGTCTGTAAATACATACATCTTTAGGCATGTAAATAAAATTAGATAATATGATTGTATTATCTTTAAAATAAAATATTAAACGATAGAGCTTGTACATAATTATGGAATATAACAACTTTCACGACCTGTTTTTAGATTATGAGACTGATGCTTTATTAGTATTTATTAACTGAACAAAAGTTTTAAATTTTTTAACCAAACCATATGGACAACACAATAAGTTAAGGTACGGTTTTTGTTCGTTCAAACCTATATTCTAAGTGAAGATGTATAGCTAACCAACCTACCATTACCTAAAACAAACCAATTTACAGCAAGACTATCTAAAACCATTCTTTTAATCTTACAAAGTACGGTGGAGTTTTTAGTTCATAATAGATGGACACGATGTTTCAAAAGTAACTTAAGTGAAAAGTGACGACATGCTTTTGAAGTTGGGTAGATTAATATGTAAGCAAGCTCATGACTGATTAATTGTTAAACTTATGGAAAGGAAACTTATCTAAAGTAATACCCATTTAAGTTTGTTATCATGTAAGTATGGCTGTTTTAACTTACTTCGAGAATGAAACATTTTATATAAGGTAAGGTGACAATAATTCATTAATAATATCTATGAAAATAACTGAAATTAACTGTACTTTTTATCAAAACCATCTTCATGTCTCAATCACTTTATTTTATAAGATTCAGTAAAAGTTATAGTTGGCTCAGTGTGGATTCGAACCCTGGAACAAGCCTTCCGCAGTCCAAATCCACTGAGCAGAACGCCGGCTAATTCTAAATCCATATTCTAATACGTTATGTAAAAACAAAAATTACTTATTCCATTTACTTACAACATCATTTCTTAGTAAACCTAAGTACTTATCAACTCAAAAACCTTAACATATATTTGACGCTTAAACGAGTTTTTTTAATTTGTCTACCTCGGTATTTTGAGAATTTTTTTAACTACTCCCCAGTTAACATATTATTTACATATTTGTTGTGTTCACTATGTTTGGAGCTGTGATTATTTGTAACTTATTTAAATTAGTATTCTTGTTTACTTTCTTAATATTTTCATGTACAATTTTAGTGTCGTAATATACTGTATAGTGCTTTTAAGCAAATGGTGTGTATAAAACGTAAAATCTAACTCTTTCTGAAATGGTAGTAGAGATGAACGCAATTCTCTTAACTTTATATTAGATTTTAGATCGGAAATGTTAGCCGGAAACTAGAGCAATATATTTCATGTTAACTAACTGGATTAAAATTGAGAGAATCATTGTAAGCTTACTGAGAATAATAATCAATTAATATATTAGCATTTCTGTTGTTGCTATGAATTAAATGTTTATTTTTGTGTTATTTTTCAATTCGTATTGACAAAACAATAAGTAAGGTGACCTTACTTTCAATTATTTTTCATTATAGTTCATTAAAATAAACTTTGATTTTACTCTGTGGCTAAGTGAGTTAATAATTGCAGCTGAGAAACTAAGTGGAGCAGTAATTAGTTGTACGTTTGGGTCATTAGTAAAACTATTTCAAATTTATAATTACTTACAGTAAGTTTCGATTAAGTGTGAAGGAGATGATACAGATTAGCCTGTGTAGTTGACTGGATAGATGAAACCAATGGAGGAAACAAAATGAATTAATAATGCAGCCAAAATATTCTATCTAGTACATAATGTTTTCCTATATTATATTATACGTGAATCCATTTTCATGAGGCATTTTCCATACTTCAGCTAATATTCTCGCACGATTAAATAATGTATATAAACATCATAACTTACTTGGTTAAATTGTTGTAAAACTTTAGACATTTTTACTCAAATATTCTTCAAATTTAGTTAATTATATGCTTCAAAATACGAAACGCTGTTTTGGTGTTCCTCAACATAAAATTTGTATAACTATACATTATTTGGACGGTATACAAATTTAGGTATAGTGTGTCTATCAATATTAGGATGTGAACATGGAAACAAAATAATTGCCACATACAGAAATAGACCACTTGTATCTCCATTTCTAGACTGACATGATTGAATTCAACTCCACTCATTGTTCTATTAAGCATATGAAGTCATCCTCCTTAAGGATGAATACAGTATACTTACAAAAAGAACTATACTGTATTCATAGAATAGAAGAATAGAATAATTTTTTATTGCATGGACATTTACATTAAATGTATCGCAATCGTCAGACTTGAATTAAATTATATATTGATTAAAATTAAAGCAGCCATTCCTACAGAATTCCACATTCATACATCCATTTTTGTGTCATATATTCTTCACATTCACACAATTAGTCCAAGTTAGATACTCCAGCTTCCAGTGTCAAACCGCCGAATTATTGGTCTCCCAGTTGTGGGATAAGAAATCTCTCAATCCAAGCAGACTTTCATTATACCTGGTCTGCTTGTATGCAGTCACTTTTCTTACAAAGTATGTTTTCTTTCATTTAATTATACGAACTATATAGAACTATCTTTAATAATAAGTTTTTTAATTTTAACGCACTTGTATTTGGATGGAGAATATAAAAGGTGATAGTTTCAGTAGATAGTACATAAACTAACGATGAAGAGTATGCATTGTGCAAATAGTAGTAAATATTTTGAAAATACTGCTATGTTTAACAATTCATTATACACAAAAAACCTAATATTGAAGTATAATGGAATAATTTACAACTATTCTAAATTTAAATTTGAAAACTCCTTACCAATAGATACATAAAATCTTAAAAAATTTTTAAAATTTGTTAGATGTTAATAAATTATCCGTCAAACATTAAGATGGAAACCCAACAAAGATAAACTGTAGTTGTTCTAATATTTATTGAATGGATTAGTCTAAAACAATTTATCTATATTCCCTTAAGTAAAACTAAATAAAAAGTAACCATCCCATTGGCAGTAACACCGGATATAAATTTACTAAGGAAATAAAACAATATTATTTGACAATACCAATCAAGTATTTAAAATAAGGATTTAAATATTTCAATGCTATAATTCCTTTATGCACATTTAATAATTGATTATACATCTTAAATTTATAATCGAGCATATAATAAATGTTTTATACATAATTATCCTTGAATTCAAGAAATACATTTACTATATAAGGTATATATATATATATATATACCTCCCATACACGTACAGTGGTAGTAACCCACCCGTCCTCCCATACACGTACATGGGTAGTAATACCACAGTACGTGTATGGGTTGGCAGGTGGGTTACTACCACTGTACGTGTATGGGTGGGTGGGTGGGTCACTACCATTGTACGTGTATGGGTGGGTGGGTTGGCCACTACCACTGTACGTGTATATATGTGTGTGTGTGTGTATATATGTGACTACACTATGCTTTGTTACAGTGTTAAGTTCATTTGGTACAACTTCTGAGAGCCATCGGGATGTACAGGTAATAAGTTTGATGAGAAAAAAGTCATCACACTGATGTTGAAGTTTATTGTCGTTACCATTTTTCCACACTGTGTTACACACGATTGCAGTTTCATTGGTAGTGGTTTGTCCTATTAAATTAAAAATAAAATGCATACTCTTGTAATGGGCGTTTAGCACATTATATACAATTATGGACTTTAAGTATGAAAACGAAACGCTGATTTAAGCTTTAATCAAACTTTGTATACTTTTAAAATATGACAGCCTTAACTTAACATTTACAGTTTTTCCATTTCCACTGCGAATTTACGTGTCCACAGGAATGTGTAAGAATGTTAATCAACAAATGAAGTATTGACAGTAAGCTCACTAAAGAATACAAACCATGGAAGTCTTTATCACTGATCCATCACGATGGGTGATATTTAACTAAAAAATCAGGGCTATTCAAAAATTAACTACAATTTTTAATTATTTTCTATTTATAAAAACAATTATTAAAATAAATATTAATCTGCTATGTATATTGTTGTGTAACTTGTGTTTTATGAAACAATCGAAAAACTATTTTTTTTAAAATGTATTACTGTCTTGTTATTTAAATTAAGAAATTTGATACTCAGACTTGTAAACAATGTAAGACGAGAGGAAAAATATTTACTGTGAAAATTGTTAAGTTCATGATCTATATAAAGAAGTTACTAAATATTATTTTAAATTGCCTTTCTATTTATATCCATTTTTTAAATGTTATTCCAAATTATCTTAAAAACCTGTTGATATACACATTTACAGACGTACATAATTAATGATGAATTAAGTTTTTCTACAGGAGTCACCCTGATGGTACTGTATTAAAATTGGACTAAAAACGTTATTATGAAACATTTGGGTTATAAAATTCAAATTTTAATTGTTGGCTGAAACTAATTTAGCATCGTTAATTGAAATAATGAGTTGCATGAATGAACTTTGTCCCTTTATACCTAGATAACTAGAGCAATTCAGTGAACAGACTATTGTCCTATTCAGTACAATTATAGACTTCAACTGCAATTCAATCAAGTGACTGAACTGTATTGTTTTATCAACCAAGTAACCTTGAAGTTCAGGGTTTTCTTAGTAAAGGCTAACCATTTACTTGTACGAGTATATTTAATGCTATAACTCATTTAATAATTGATTATACATCTTAAATTTATAATTGAGCTTAAGATAAGCGTTTTATACATAATTATCTTTAAATAAAAAAAAACTTTACTATACAAAACTAACTATGTCTTATCATTCTGTAATAAAGAAAAAAATACTGTGAAACTGTATTTTTATTATAATAATAAATGTTATTTGTCATATCTTTTTGTTACAAGGAAACCAATACAAATAAATATTATATTGAAGGGACCATAAGGTATACTGAATATATTTATGGCAGTACAAACTAATATAATGTAAAAGTTCAGAATGATATAAAAATGCAAAATTGTTTTAGCATTAAAAAAAATCTATAGTTAAATTGAGCGACGTAGGCTAGCCTACCAAATACACCCATTCATACTCTCAGATTCACCACGAACGTTCATATGTCATGATCACTAACATAGTTATATTGATACAAAAAAAAGATTTTGTACTAAAATTACTAATTTCATTCTTACTAGGTACTTAAATGTTCAAAAAGACAAATTTAATATTGTGAATAAGTACACATTAAAACACAACTATGCGAAGTAAGACAAACTTAACTTTGAATAATAGTAAACTTTAAACTTAAATAATAGTAAATGAAATGACCCCCAAAATTTAATAATACCTGTAAACCTCTTATAATATTACATACACTTTAGAGGTTTTCTTGGTTATTTAGTTACAAGTGTCAAAACCTTTTTTTCCCAACACGGTAAGTTCCAAACTTATTATTATCAATGTAATACACCAACTTTCAAATTAGAGAGATTTTAATCTAACGGAACTAACCCTAAACATTTCTGTCGTTTGTTATTGGGCCTCACAAATCCAATTAACTTGAAACAAGGCTGGACAATTTTGGATGACAATTTGTTTTCGTAAAGTGATGGAGTGTTTCGTATTATATATAAGATAGCTGTATGAATACAATTGCATAATATCCAGGTAAAAGTAACAAAACAAAAATAAGTAGTAATGATTATATTTTAATTTATTATTATAAAAAAAATATTTTAATACTAACATTCATAGTATATACTTTATTTGTGATTACATATGTGTTAGAAACATATCAAAAATGTATTCTATCATACATCAATAAAATTAATATTTCTTTGGTGTAAATCCAAAAAACTTTAATCAAAATAGAGCTCAATAATAGACCTATAAATCAATGGCTTGTTATTTAAATTGCCTACTAAGTTATTTGTTATTTATATGAGTTTTTATTTTGTTCCCCATTTTTTTTTACTTTGTAATTCATGTTTTTAATTTCTTTTTTTTAGGTTTGTTAGTTCTAAAGCACGGGTCATATAATCTTTAGACAAGACAAGGGGACTTCACACGTTCCAATAAAGCAATGCTCAATTCGTAACACTTTAGTTAAAATCAATTGAGCTTGCTTTAATAAACAGCCATTCAGAATTACTTACAAATTTTGAACTCATAAATTTTTTATGGAAATGTTTTCATCACTGATGATTATAACATTTAAAGATTACGCTACACGTTGATTTATAGGCAAATTTTCAATGAAAGAAAGAAAGAATTTATTTTCTTATTTTGTATCTTATACATGCAAAAACAAAATACATTATTGTAATTACTATTACATAGAAAACTAAAACAAAAACAATAGGTCTAATAGACATAAACTTAAAAAAAACTTGAAATAAAGAAAAAATTAAAACTAAATAATGTCTTTCTTTCCAGGCCTGACACTTTACAAAACAATTACAATTACCTATATTAATTTAAAACTATATAAATTTACAAAAAGAAGAAATTAAATCTATACTTATATTTAAAATAAAACAAAAATTAATAATATTGATCTTGTGTTAAAAGAAAATTTAGAGCCTCACAGGCTTAAGCCTAATTTGAGATTGCAATGTGTTGTAATGTTATAGAATTAAGAATGTTTTATTAATCTGAACACCACCCTAAGACCATTTTTAGACGATTCATTATAAACACGGGGTTTCCTAAAAAAAAAAATTTTTTTATCATCTGGAAATTGTGTTTCAATGCTTTAAAAAAGTTCAGTGTTGGCTTGTTGATTAGAAAGCTTAAATAAACAAGATTAATTGGAAGAATGGAAGGGTCTTGTAAAGGGTTACTATACCAAACCCCGTCCGAGCGTATTGTCCCACAGTGTGCCACATTTTGACCTGATACATCTTATAACCGTAATTTAATTAATGTTGTAAACTGGAAATTTTGACATTAAGGTGTATTCATCACATCAAAATTACCTAAGTTGTTTGATTCATAAAACATAATACTAGTTTGATTAATTAATAAAGATGTAATAATTTTACTTTTTTTTACAGTATTGTGGATAACTGTCATGATATACAAAAATTGTAACAAAAACTGTCATATATGATGTTACAAAAATTGTAAAATATTACAATGCAACAAGGATATTCACTTTAATAGACATGCCTTTAACGCATCCCTCTCAAATATCTTATATATAT
Organism: Stictocephala bisonia; assembly: GCA_035578905.1. Classification (NCBI taxonomy): domain Eukaryota; kingdom Metazoa; phylum Arthropoda; class Insecta; order Hemiptera; family Membracidae; genus Stictocephala; species Stictocephala bisonia. The sequence continues at coordinate 162,117 of JAQJVL010001416.1, read as the reverse complement.
TTATATATACTTTCTTGAGTTACCCACTTAAAAATCTTACATGAAACCTCACTTTAAATATAGTTCTTTGTCTCCTTCTTGTCTTAGTAAAACATTTTACGTGCAATGTTAGGACATATAATTTAATTGATATATGTATATGTTTAGTTAGATGTGCTTGTTTTATATAGTTTTAACTCTACAAATTGAACAAAATTTATACAGTAAATATTAATACTTTTTAAACAAACGATGGTAACACGACTGACCCTATATGTTCTGTACACACATTTGCTAGCAACGCTTTTTGCTTATCATCAGACTTTTTTGAGGGATTGAATTTAATTGAAATATTTCACCCGGATAATGTTTTACAATTTTAAATTAGTAAAAACTTTTTTACCAATTGGGGTTCCAGGACCACAAAAACAAGTTTACTCATCTAAGTTTTGATAAAATTACACAGTTTTTCTCAAAGAATCCAACTTGTATTCTGTGTGATGTTTAAAAAATACCTTATATAATATACTATTTTATTCTAGCCGAGCAAAACATTATTAAACATGTGTAGTTCATACTAACGCTGTAATACATAATGAATTTATAATTACAATGATTGGTACTAAAATAAACATTTTAATTCTATTATTTTATACTCGTATCACTATTTTCCATTTTAAGAATGCCTCTGTCCACAATATTCATGCTGATTGTATAATTTTACAAAATAAATACTACTTATTTTATAATAAATAAGAATACACAATAATTAATTCCTTTGACTTTGTTTGTATTTCTGCCTTTTCAATTAGGCCTAAAATCAAATTTAATTTATTTTCACTTCTTGATTATTTGTACTTACGCTAAATTAAATAACTGACTCAGAAAATGTATGTACAAAATGAATAGTTAAATTATGATGGTACGAGCCTGACTTTAGGGTATCTTGGCTCTTGGATTCAAGATGGCTGTCGACCTCAGGCATCTTCGGGTCACGTGGCCAAGTCCTACCATCCTTGTGGGAATTTTCCTTCCACTAATTTTCCACCGAATTCCCTGCTTCCGAAATGTACCTCTTCATTCCCATTTTGTAATATAACAAATGCAATATTTTATATATACACTATAACATATGTGGATGTTGCAGTGAACTTGGTGGCAACACTTTTAAATATTTTAAAAAATCAAAACTTAAACAGTGCCTTCGTGGCCCAACGGTTAGCGTGCTCGACTGCGGATTTTAAGTTGCAGTCACAAAGTTATTTTTGAAACTGATCAGATTTCCATAACCACCCAATAGATACTGATATCGGAACGTTTTTTATTATAGTGAGTAACCCAGTCTCACTAGCCGTGAGAACGGCTTTTTATTGTAACTTGCCCCATCCATCGCAAGTTACGGTGGTAGCCACTTCATAACAAAATTGCTACCTCCCAGTATTATTGTTGTACTTATTTTTTTATACTTTTTTGGGGTCCCTTTGAAAGTCTTAACATCACTTTACTCAGAGAAGCCTTTCAAGGAGACGTACAATCTTACAGTGGGCAGTTGTACATAGAATTGTTATAATTTATATTCCTTTAAGTACAAAAGTTGGCATCCTAACTACAATGCTTTAGTAAGTGGACTCGTGTAGTGTGTTTTATTTTCCATTGATTATTTAATGCAAACATCTCTCACTCACACCCTGGTTTTACGGGTTTTAAGCCTACCATAGAGTACCATTCGGTCATACAACCTTATGCACGTACCTTACGAGGGCATGGCCTGCAGTTCAAGGGGTTTAGCCTAGCTCCAAGCTGCAGGACTTGAACTAGAAATATTTATTGGCAATGAATATTTATAAATGTTATTTATAAATCAAATGGTACTCTTTAGCATGAGAAAACAAATTTAAATAGATAGAATAAATAAATTTCGGCTAGGGGTAAAGAAAGAGACTATAGGGCATGGGGTTTGTGCTGGTCTTGGTTTGTATTTTTTATATAGATTATATAGAGTATTTTAGGGAAAAGTATCCTTGATAATTGTTAGAAAAATGAAAATAAATGGAAACAATTTGATGATGTTTGTAGTATGTAGGCCTAAAAATTGGTTGATGGATTGGTATCACTCAGTCATTCTTCTCATGTAGATTATCAAAATTCGGGTGGATAGTTTTTAGATATTAATTGATTTTAAGTTATAGTTCACTTATATGAAGAGTATTTACTTTTGTCTTGGCATTAAAACACTTGTATTGTTTTATTTGTTACAAAAAAACTGTTCACTCAATACAAATGTCTGGCTTCCATCTCCATTTCGAAAAAGAGAGAATATTCTTGAAAGTTCATTGTTGAAGTCAGATTAAATTTAAGATATGTTTTATTTTACACTGGTAAATCACTTGCACACTGAACTGGCTTTATATTAGTGGAAATATTTGCCATTTAATAGGTTTTTAGAAAATTATTGTGAATTAATTTAGACTTGTATTATAATAAATAATTTAAGATGAGTTAATAATTTGATTAGTGACTGAAATAAATAGTTTGTTTACAGTACTAATTAATTATGGTATGTATATAAAACCTTTTCAATATGTAGTTATGTATTTTATTTAAATGATCAGGGTGAATATTTATACTTACAAGGTCTATTTATTATTTAATTTATTTAAAAATAATTGAAATGTCATAATTGCAATATTTAAACTTAGAAATACATTGTTGACTGAAAAATAGCATTGAAAAATCCACAATTCTCAAATGAATATCTTTAATCATCTTTACTAATAAATTAGAAATTCGTGTACTTTTCCTTCAATTGATTAATAATCATAATGATTTTATATCAAATTCAAATACATATTTTTTTCAGCAAATATAAATTTCTGGAGTAGCAAATGTATATATTACTTAGTAACGCAATTACTCTACAATAGTTTTTATACTTAGTAATTATATTGACAATTAGTACTATATCTTTTGTCTTACACACGCACATACGAACCGTGCATACTGTTGCATACTATTGATATTTTAGAAATAAAATATTACATATCATTATTTGTTGGTCTGTTAGGATTTTCTATCGACAATATTAAAAGTGAGAACTGTTTACTATGTTTTCACTCCGCAATTTGAGACCGTATTTAGGTGAAGAAAACAAACATGCAGGAGACTCAATTTACATAAACAGATCTAATCAGGAACGTAGTTAATAATTGTTAGTTTAAAAATATTAATTAATCCTATATTCTGTGTACATTAAACTTGAGTTAGTGTACATTAAACCTTTATTAAAGTTAGTGTACATTTTATAATATTAAAGAAACTGAAGCAAGCTTTCTCATTTTCATTCTAGATCGAGTAATGTTGATTATCAGATTCACTTACTAAATTAAATCAATTGATTTCCAGGATTTTAGTTTCATTTAACCATACGAGTACAACCAGTTTAGAATATTATGCTCTCTACTCTGCCATCAATTCACAATACAGAAGAGTGATTGTGATCAACTCTAGAGGTGAACCCACTTTGACAGAGTTAACGTTATTGAAAGTGTTAAACAGGGATGATGACATGCGAGTATTGCCAATTACTATAGTTGGAGATATGATGCCCTTTGAAGTTTAGGGGGGGATCAATACACGTCTGCTAATGGCCTGGGCTGTTATAAGTTACAGGCAAAGCCACAATCCAATTACTGAGACAATTAATGTATTCACTTGCATGGTTTTGAGTGATGAGGAACTCCAGTTACTTAAGTACGAACCGTACATAAATATGAATATACCCTTAAAAGTAGTGAAGATTTCTTATATTTTGTAGACAATAATTTTAGTTTACATACATCGTATGTGATAAAGAACTAGTTTAAAATAAAAGTAGCAATATTTTAGCGAATGGAAAAAAGTATAGCATTTTGGAATGAAACAAAACAGAACAATTTGTATTATTGCAGTATTATTATTATTCATTCATAAGACGCCCTTCGTCAAGATATGACGAATATGAGGGGCGAATGAGTGTGATAAGTTTAGATTACCGAATAGTTAATGCTACTAACTAAAGTCCACTGTTTTTAATAAAGGGCCATTTATTAATATAGCCCAACATCCAGAGAATCTAAGGGACCTACAGCTTTGTCTGAACCACGTAGTTTTTTGTCTGATATTCAGGTAACTGACAAACTTGGCACTCAATTCTGTTCCCTACACAACAAATAAATTTTAATTACCAACCAAACTAGTCACCCTGGATTTCTACAGACGTTTCCACATCGATGAGCAGACACCATGTCAGTGAAGACCGAGCATAGAGCCTATCACCTACAACCTCAACAACACTGCCGCAAAGTAGCTGAGTTACAGCACTGCGTCACCAGGTCTAAACAAACACAACCCATTAGAATATATACTGCATCTAAATTTAACTGAAACATTAACTTAAATTTCACTAAGTCAACTGACAAATATGACATCATTATCAACTTTGCATATATTGTTATTTTTTACATGTTTTTAAGTTATTATGTTATGAGTTTATACTTTCTTGTGTATTATGATATATAATTTACATTACAATTTATTTTTAAATCATTTGTTACACGTTCTCAAATCAATTGTTAGCATGAGAATAAAATGCCCACATTCCACTATTTGTGTGGCTTGTCACCCGAAAAACATACTTTTTGTTTTATGAGTACGGCCAACTTGACTGTCTGTATGGCAAATACTGACGTAGCTCATCGTTCAATAATATTTTAAAATTATTTTTCTAAACTCTGATTTAAAACCAGAACGGTGTTTAAGTATAACTTTAACTATATATTTCCAATAATAAAGGGAAAATTCACTTTTAAATGTTTCGGAAATCACAGGATTTTACAAAATTTAAAGCTATTTTGTTTATCATTATTTTAATACTTATATTTTGTCAAATTTACGCTTTTTTATGCATAATCTTTCCAACTGTTCTGCATTTTTGTATCGTGTCTTTGATTCTACATATTCAAAGAGAACTTGAGAGTATTTCATAATGTTTATTTCCTACAAATATGATGTGTAGGCCAGTTTTATCACCGGTTTTAGACGGAAAATTATTTATCACAGGAAGTGTTTTTATATTATTTTACGTGGATATTAATCTCGTAACTGAAGACACTACAAGTGGCTTAATCTAAAAGAATAAATATAAATATTGAACATTTGAATGTTAATATTTACCAAACCATCTCAGACTCTGTGTTACTCTTTTTAATATACAAAATTTATTAGAACAGATGACATAAATTAAACTATAAAATAGTATTAAAGTAAATTATCTTTTATACCATGTTTTAACTTTCTGTCATACATGAATACAGCCCAAAATAGTTCTGTAAGTTATTGCATAAACATTATATTTAAAAGACATTGATAGCTATAAACTGAGTGTGACTAAAATCAGAATTAGGATTTGTCTCTTCTAGCAACGATTTTCTCAACATAATTAACAAATTGATCAGTTTCTGCCAAATTATTTTACGTATGAGTGGAAAATAACAATAACTATATATCATTTTATGTAATAATGATTGGTGATGTTATTCCTGAAATAATTACAGGCAATAAAATTTGAAATAAAAAAAATTAAAAAGCAGTAATAGTTATCAACAATAACAATACCAATAAAGAAAAATAACTATGCCTTTATTATATTAAATACGGTACTGTATATGTTTGGTGCATTTCGACCTAATGATACAAAAAGTCGAGGAGGAAAAGACGGAACTAATGTTTGACATAACGAACCGGAACGTTGTGTACTGCTTTGTCTCATAAATAATGTCAATCCGGAACATGACTCAATACTTTTCTCCTGAATTCACTTGTCGCATTGCAGATGAAATCAAGCTATGCATAGACCTCAGTTATTATATTGAGTTATTTATTTCTTATATCATACTATTATAATGTTTCTTACTTAGTGATGATAAACTATCAATCAAGTCTTAACAATTACCTTGTGAATTTTAATAAGAACACATGCATAATTAAAAACATATATCCTACTTGTCAGGTATTCCAATGTCTTAAGTTAATAAATATGATGAGCGGTTTATTATTAATATGTACAGCTCCACGATATTAATATAAGTTGAATACGAGGTTATACCTTATATACCTTGTATTCAAAGCCATATATGAATATAATTAACATACAAATTTTACATATAATATCGCTTGCATTTGTACAGAAAAATAACGTTACTTCTGTTTATTTCGCTCAAAACAAAGTTTAGAACCCCTTTGAATTAGATTATATATTAAGGAAGAAGATATTTAGAATATTTAGAAGGCAAAAATAAAAGTAAGCAGTCAATAGCTTAAAATACTAGTCCATATAAATATATTGTTTAGTTGACCTCAAGCTGTATAAATCATAAAGTAACGATTTTTAACTTAATTTATATTACAGTATATTTTAATGTAATTTATGTACAGTAGTAAAGTACATTATTTACGTAATATCTTTTATTTACATTTTAGATATCATAACAAAAATGGAAACGTGGTCTTTAGGAAGTTTAAAAACATAACTTATATTTATCCTACAAATAAATGTAAAGCTCGGCTAAATACCTCTTTCTTTATAAACATTGTCACAATATTCCCCAAGTATAAAGCTCTTATACTTACCCTACAAACACAATATTAAAAAAACTCAGTCCACTCTAAATTATACTTCATTATATATAATTTTCAATCGTACCAATTTCAACGATAGGAATAATCATACATCCAAGGGTGCACGCAACTACACGATTTGGAAACACGTAAAGTAAAACTAACATTTTACACAAACTGACAGATTTTATCATATAGAAAACATGAAAACAAACTACTACGAACCACTTGACTAAATATGAATTTCTATAAATATAAATGTATATCTCCTAATCTCCAATAATTTTCAATACAGTATAAAGTATAGCTATACTATTTGTGGTGGAGAATCCATAGAGCATATAAATATATTGTTTATTATTCAATAAAGTGCTTTAAAAATAAAACAAGCTGCAGCACTAGATGAAATTTTCAAATAGCTATTTTAAAAATTATGCAGTAATTACTTTAACTTCTTTGAATATTTTTTAACACGAAAAAAATATTGTAAAAATTTGGATTTATCATCTAAAACAAAAATGTTAAGCAAAGGCATGATTTTGTAGAATATCCTTCCCATTCTACCACATTATTGGAGAAATCAAAAAGTTCATGCACTTTAGTGTTAAAGATAAGCTTATAAAATTATATAAAAACATAGTATTTGATATAATAAAAGCAATAATAAAAAATACATATTAAAAAAAAATTTAAATTTTCTTTAAGAAGTTATTGTAGTCTGATATCCATATAATTACAACATACATTCTTATTCCATTAAACTTTATTACACAAACTTAGTTTCAGTTTGAATTACGTGCTGGCTGTTGTCAACTATCTATGTACAATATTGTATATGAAGTTGATAAATATCTAATGTCTTATGACCTACGGAACAATACAGCATAAGAAGAAATCAACGAATTCATAAAGTCATTATCCTTAGCTGCAATCAAGATTGTTTTAGTAAATAAACTTCAAACCGTTGCCTGGAATATTATCTGAATCCAAATTCTTCTTGTTCGTCATTTATTGGATGACGACCTTTAATTAACTGGCAGTAGAGATCTAACTTTCAACAGTATGGCTGACTTGTTATAATATCACATAGATGGGGCAAAATAGGAAACAGTGCAACGACCAACAGTGCAGTACCTTTTGAGTGTGGCCATAAAAAAAATAATAATTTCTGGATAACAAGCTTCAGGATCACAAACGTATTCCAGAGACCACGAGACGGACTGTTAACTATCCCTCCCAGCTGTTCTGTTCCGTTCACAAAAACATTTCCCCAGGGTACGATATTTATTTTATTGGTTTCTTGTTATTTTATTGAATGCTTGTGGTATCGTGCATGGAACTTGTGTTTTGCACGACTTACTGAAGATAAAGACTTCTGCTCGTTTAAGACTCAGAAGCTATACTCCTTTTACAACCTCAACCTAACATATAAAACATTTGAAGTAATTTTGAGAAATTAATAAAATAAATATCACAGTTGGGACAGCTACTCTTTTTGAAATGAGTTACTATTGCCTTTTTTAAGTTTATTGCACCAATTTCATCCAGTCAGTGGGGACACTCTTGACATAATCATCGTGGTTATGCCGGAGACAAATCCTAAATCTGCTGCATGGTCTTTTGTCTATGACCACTCGAATAACATGATTTAGAGGATATTATTGAACTGAAATATTGTTTCTAATGTTATATTTCAGAATGTCAATTTATAGAAAGAAAACCAACTTTTTTTAAGGAAGGAAAAGAGGAAGTTCACGTTCAAGAAAATTAAATATTTACACTAATAAAATATTTAAGACATTTACATTACTATTTTTCAATACGTTTGTCAGAACGAAAAGTAATTTGGAAGTGACACAATCTAAATAAATAAGCATTTTCTTTAGTTATTTTAGTTGTATTCATTTTAAAACTAGTAATATTAGTAAATTATTTATATCCTTGACACTGTTTACATTTTCTTTATTGTTATTTTACTGTGCATTAAGTCTCTACATTTAGGGGAAAGTTGAATGTACACTCAGAACTGAAACACGACGTATCATTTATAAACCTAGCTGTACACGCTCACTTCACCGGTCATAATCACAGAACAAATATTGATTTTGATTACATAATAGAAACGTGCAGCAAGCTACCAGTTTACTCTGTATCAAATTTATATCCAATTTACAACAGCTGATAATATGTGTAATGTACTCAATTATTTTTTATTTTAAAGGTTTAGCCTACCAAAATGTTATTTATTTTGTTTTTATTTAGCAGCTGTTAATCAAATAAATAAATGAATTAATTTAGCTCCATAAGAATACCATTGGAATTTTGGAGGCCAGTAGGATGGAATCCTGAGGTCGGAGAGGAAAATCCTTTCTTAGTGAGTCTCTAGGCTAAGAGCCAAGATAAATCTATGTACAAAATTTTAACTCAATTGGACATATAGTTTTGGAGAAATAGTGATAAGTGGTAAATGTCTTTTACATAGTTACTACAGTAAAACAAAGTAAGGCTACTTTGAGAGGGATAAAAGTAAGACAATTATGGCTGTACGCAAATTAATATTGTAATCTTGTTATTTCAATCAGCCTTTTCTTTTAGTTTACAATCTTTGATCGTCTAAAAACATCTGAAAGTCTACTTTTAGAGGACGTAATGTAAATCAATGAAATGTCAGGTTCTCACCATGTTCATTCAGGTCTGATGAACTGCCTATGCACGTATTAAAATTTACTTAAAATTTGTCCAATGGAAATCAGTTTGTTCTCTTAGATAAAGAAGTTTCAATGACTAGAGAAATCTATAAGTCTAATTTTAGAGGGCACGAAGTATTATATTTGACTCTGAGTCAATAAAATATTGTATTTCTCACCATGTTTAGCCATGTACTATGGTCTGGCTATGCATGCTTTAAAACTAAATTGTTAATTATTCAGTTTAAAACAGTTTGTTCTTCTGTATAACAAAGTTTCATAGTCTAGAGAAATTTTTAAGGCTACTTTTAGAGGGCGCAAAGTACGGTAATTGACTCTGAATCAGTGAAATATCGTGTTTCTAACCATGTCCTATGACCTAGCTGTATATATGATCAGAATAAGTTTTATATTTTTTCATCTAATAGATAACAAAGTTTCACAGTCTAGAAAAATCTGTAAGTCTACTCTTAGAAGGCGTAAATTAACAAATTTGATTTACACACACAAATTAAAAATATAGCTCTACCTAAGGATGAAGGAGGTGAGATGGAGCAAAAAGTCATAGGGATAAAGTTGTAGATCATTTCAAATCAGGTATAGAAAATTGTATTTGTTTTGATGTAGAACCATTCATTTAGCAGCTACAGTCCAATTAGAGAAACTCTGTTTTTGGCATTTAAAATTGTTGGCACTAAAATGGCTACCATCTTCGATTGGCTGAGAATTTTTAAAAATCCATTCTTATTGCACTTAGTATCAATACAACCTTTGAATATAAAAAATTGTCAGCCTCATAGGCTTAGTACTTTTTTAGTTAGATCGATGACTGAATGAGTCAGTGATATTTGCAAATGCTATTCCTCTATTCCTATAAACGTAAAATAGATGAAGCATCAAACTTTTAAACAATCTCTACACTTATAGGACAAGAAGAAAGGGATCACGTAAAGAAAAAAGTTCCACTGAGACATATTCTATTCACCAGTTATTTGTCACAGTGTAAGCGAAGAGGCAGCCCCACAATAGGGAACAATATTACACTGCCGTAATATTTCCTGAATATCTCTTTACTTTCTACGAGGCAGGCCGATTTTCTTGAATATATTTAGTCTTCTGCTCTTAAAATATGAGCAGAGGCAACTTTAATCCTCTCCTTGAGTTCAAATAAAAAATATACTCATATCATCGAATAGTTGCATATTATTTCCAATAGAGGTTTTGTAACAGGTCCACCTAATTGACGATAAAATTAATTAAATTTAATAAAATACAAATTATTTTAATGATGAAATGGATGCATTAATTAAAACAAATAATAGTTCGGTAATTATAACAAATTAATAGCCAACAAATATAGAGAATTGGGTAGGCAGATTTATTCAATGACAGTCTTCCGAGATACCTGTGTAAACAACATTCCAAACATTTCAGTGAAGACTGACCTGTTCAGTTTTGCGTCTGTCTGGGACTGGGACGAGTCGATTTAAAGGGGAGTCCGTGTATCACAAAGTGACAGTTGAGCCCAAGATAAATAAAAGACGTTGTTAGTTGTCAAATCGGGCAATAGAGGCATCACCAACCAGAGCAAAGAGCACATGGACAGACCGGAAGTCTTGCCCTAAACCCAAAGCCCTAGACCGTAACGGACTGGCAAGGGACGCCAGCCTCGTCAACGACTCTTCCACTTCAATTCAGTCTAATGTAGAGTGCACACACGGTTTGTCACCGCGGGTGGTCAAAGTGACACCGAACCCGAGAAATCGGTATAAAATGTATTTATCGAATAGGATTTAAATAATATTTTAAAATCAATATTAGGATTTAAAGTCAACAGTTATACTATGTCCAATTTAGAATCGTCTTTATGTAATTTAAATTGAAACTGAAGACCACGTGGAGTTTCAACATCAGATGAAAAAACTAAGATAAGTTTTAGTTTGTAAATTAGTTTAATCATGTTTCTCGAAATCAGTATCAAGTAAATAACTTTCATTTTTGTGTACTATTGAAATTCATATATAAATTAAAAAATGTAATAAATTAGCTTTTTCAAACTAGAGTCTTATTTATTGTAATTTACAGCCTCACCGATTTACCTATAAAAAACGACCCTGAGATATCTAAATAAATTTAATTTGAGTATGAATAACTGATTAATAAAAAACTTACTCTAATGTAACTCATCAAGTAGTAGAGAGGTTACAGTTTTGCGCACCAACAACGTGGGGCTTACAGTGTATATAAGACCAGTATAGCTCCTCCAGAGATAAGACATCAGGAGGCACTACTCAAAGAATTCAATAAGATCTGGAATGCCCTGCACCTACCACATGGATATTGACCCGCCCGCCCGCCCATACACGAACATTGGTATTGACCCACCCACCCGCCCATACACTTACAGTGGTACTGACCCACCTGCCCACCCTATACAAGTACAGTGCTACTGTATGTATCTGGGTGGGTGGGTGGGTCGATACCACTGTATGTGTGGGGGTGGGTGGGTCAATACCACTGTATGTATCTGGGTGGGTGGGTGGGTCAATACCACTGTATGTATCTGGGTGGAAACTGTATTTCCCCCCACCCACCCACCTTTACACGTACAGTGGTATCGACCCACCCGCCCACCCTTACACGTACAGTGGTATTGACCCACCCGCCCACCCTTACACGTACAGTGGTATCGATTGTAATGGAATTTAATCACAGTGGGTATTGACTCACCCGCCCATACACGTACGATGGTATTGACCCACCCACCCGCCCATACACGTACGGTGGTATTGACCCACCCACCCGCCCATACACGTACGGGTGTTGTATTTTTCTGAAGCCAAACTGCATAGGATATAGTAAATTATTTGATTCAAAAAAATTACAGATTTGTTTGTGTACCAGTGCCTCTAATAATTTACCTAAAGCAGGTATGATCAAGATCGGTCGATAGCTGCCAGGCTCATTTTTGGGCCCTTTTTTGAAAACTGGGCAAACTCTCGATATTTTCAATTCTTCAGGAAAATAACTATCACTTAGACAGAGGTTAAAACAAAATAAAAGACAGACTAACCTAACCTACCCGCACCCCATACACGTACAGTTGTATTGACCCACCCGACCAACCATACACGTACAGTTGTATTGACCCACCCATACACATACAGTGGTATTTACCCACCCGCCCACCCATACACGTACAGTTGTGTGCGTGTGTGTGTGTGTGTGTGTGTGTGTGTGTGTGTGTGTGTGTGTGTGTGTGTGTGTGTGTGTGTGTGTAGGATAAGGTAGTTAGTGGCAACTTAAAGACGACCGGAGTTTATACCCGTCGAAACGTTAGGCAGTTTTAAAAACACTTATTAAAGCGTATCACTGTACTGTATGGGTGGGTGGGTGGGTCAATATCACCGTACGTGTATGGGTGGGTGGGTCAATATCATCGTACTTCAAACATTCAATGCCACTGTATGTGTATGGGCAGGCGGGTGGGTCAATACCACTGTAAGTGTATGGGCGAGCGGGTGGGTGAATAGCACTGTAAGTGTATGGGCGGGCGGGTTGGTCAATACCACTGTACGTGTATGGGTGGGTGGGTGGGTCTATCAATACCACTGTTCGTGTATGGGTGGGCAAGTGGGTCAGTACCACCATACGTGTATGGGTAGGCGGGTGGGTCAGTGCCTATATTTAATAATTTTTAGTTAGGATCTCTAGACTTTTGTACCAACAAGTGTGATTATTTGAGACAATGGCGACTAAATTGTCTCCTATTACACAGAGGGTAATCTGTAATTGCAGCTGGGTTATCTGTAAACTAACGCTGTGGTATGAAAGATGACGTACGTTTGGACTAGTTTAATTATTTTTTGTTAAAAGGACCCTTCATATTCATCAGGAGAGACAAATTCATCGATTTTACTGATACTGTATATTCAGTTTTATCTAATACTACTGTTATTTTGGCATTATCAGCTGGAAGAACTTATTAGCAACTATTATTAATCCATAAAGTGGTATTGACCCACCCGCTCACCCATACACGTACGGTGGTAATACCACTGTACGTGTATGAGTGGGCGGGTGGGTCAATACCACTGTACGTGTATGAATGGGCGGGTGGGCCAATACCACGGTACGTGTATGGGTGGGCGGGTGGGTCAATACCTCTGTACGTGTATGGGTGGGCGGGAGGGTAAATACCACTGTACATGTATGGGTGGGCGGGTGGGTCAATACCACTGTACGTGAATGGGTGGGCGGGTGGGTCAATACCAATTTACAAGTGTTTTCAAGAATGTTAAAAATATTTTAAAGACAATTTTGTTTGAAACTTTTGAATTTTATTTTATTGAATTTTTGAAATTGAAAACTTTGAATGTTTGAACCTATTGAATTTTAGTAAGCTAATCATGTCTAAAATGAATAATGATCAAATCACTGAAAATGATTCAGATGATTCAGACACTTTACTAAGTACAGTTAAAGAAAAAGAACTAGATCTAAATAATAAACATAATATGGATAGGCAAAGTTCAAACATAGAAAACACATTATCAAATATAATGGAGTTGTTATCAAACATGAATACTAACTTTGATACTAAACTTGATAAAATTAATGATAGGCTAGATGAAACAGATGTTTAACTTAAGGAGATGAATGATAACATTATCAAGATAAATGCTGAAACTAATATGAGATTTAATGAACTCATTAAAGAAACCAATGATAGGATAAGTCAAGTTGAAAATAACTTTGTCAAACAAATAGAAAAAGTAAAAAAATATTTTAATAAAGATATTGACGTAAAGGAAAATAGTATTATGAATGAAGTAAACAATAAAGATAGGGAACAAACTGTCAAAATAAATGATGTTGAGGATAAACTTAGTAACGTAAATAGAACACTGTTAGACAAGTACATAGAATTAAACGTAAAACTAACTGAGGTATTCAATGAATTAGATAATCAAATGTGTAGAGTCAATGATAGAATAGGAGAACGAGTAGAACACTTATAAACAGTAATAGATACAAAATTGAAAGAGCTTTAACACTTTGTAACACTGACTTTGAGTGTAAAATTAATGACTTTAAGTGTCATGTTGATGAAAAACTAAAAATAATCAATAATAGACTAGACACAATTCAAATAATCAAAGAAACACCGGTAGTAAGAGTTTATAGTAATAAACCCAATATAAGCAATCCAAGCACAGTAGATAGGTCACCAAATAAAGTTATGGATGACATAAATAAAAAACCAACAAACACTACAACCAACAAAACAATACCTAGTACTAGTGCAGAATTGTACTTTGTTGATTTTTACCCAGACTCCAACAAATGCCACCCTATGACATTTATCAAATTTGCGAAGACATTTGTAGACTTATCAGAAGATCAGTGGGATTGTCAAATCTTATTTATTATGAAACATTTAAAAGGGGAATCAAGTGTATGGATAAGAAACAGACTAGACAAATGGAATAATTTCTTTGAGTTTGAAATAGATTTTAGAAACAAATACTGGGGAATAGACAAACAAAAAGAGTTTGAAAATAAATTAATGGGGGGTGGACACTATGATTTAAATAAAGATGACATTGTTAATTATGTGATGGAGTATTACAATATCTCATGCTTCTTAGACCACAAGCTAAATATGGATACTTTCCTTAGTTTCATTTCAAGACATCTCCCAATAGGTATCAGTGCATCATTAGCGACCGCTGATAATATACAAAATGGAGACGACCAAGAAACTTATTTAAAACAACTAAATAATGTAAGAAAAACTCATTTTGAATCCAATGACAGGCCACCTAGAAGACAGTATGATTATAATAACAGACAAACAAATACTAAATCACATACTAATGATAATACAATGAGTAATAATCACAATGCTGTAAGAGAAAATAAAGAAATTTCAAGGACACAGGGAAAACAACATTGATAGACGAGGACATGGTCGAGGTAACTTCAGAGGAACATACAGAGGTTCTTATAGAGGACAAAATAACAGCTATCACAATAGTAGGGAAGACATGAGAAATGAATGACAATTACAGCAGAACACAAACACACATAGGGCAATTAATCACTTTTCATGTAATGTAGGACAGATAAGAGAAAAACCAATATTTTTGAATCATGAATTAGTCGGAGATAGCCAGTTAAGCAGATTTGCACAACATATATTAAACAAAACACCAGTGTTTGTGTCAAACAAAAGAAGAATAGGACTTTGTGTTAGTGGACAAAATATTCCTGAATTAAGAAATGAACTTAAACTAAATAAAGACAATCTTAATGACAAACTTATTATTATGATAGGAACCAATGATTTCTTACAGGGAGTACCAGTGAAATATGTAATAAATGAAAAACAAAATCATGATTGAAGAATTATCTAGTTGGAATAAACATTTAATTTTATTAACGTTACCGCCAATACCAAAACTAGCAAGACATGACTCTTTTCATTTCCATAAACTAAACATATTTAATGACTTCATAAACTCTCTAAATAATGACAATAACATTAGAGTGGTAAATATAGCCAATGCATTTATGGATCCAGAATATAAAAACAAATGTAATATAGATTTATTTGAGAAAGAAATTTTCTCAAGAGGCATTAAAAACCTGACTTTATTCATATCAATAAGAAAGGATTTTCTATGGTTCAGCAAATAATAAATGATTTTATTAAACCAATGCAGTCAGACAAAGGAAATAAAATTAAGGTTAACACTAATGAAATATTTTTACACGAAGACTTAAATAATGAACTAACTAATGAAGACAACTTTCATGAAATGCCAATCAAAGGGTTAACTCACTTTTTACCAGAAATAAATGTAAAAATAGGACGTAAAAAATATAGATGCATAATAGATTCAGGTTCGGAGGCTACCATTATCAGTCAAGATATATATGAGGATATAAAGAATAATGTAGATTATAAAATACCACAACTACCAGTAAGTAATTTACAGATTATAGGAGTCACTGGTGTGAGATCAAAGAAAATAAATTATCAAGCACAGATAGATTTTGAATTAAATAATCAAATAATTCCAATGACATGCTTAGTAGTAAAGGAAATCCAGACAGGAATTATATTAGGATGTGACTGTTTTACAGAAAAACTAGCTAAAATAGACTCTGAAAAGAGATGCTTAGAGGTTAAAGTAGATAACGAAAAGTTAATAATACCATTTGTCCCTAGAAATAAACTAAATATGGTAAATGGATTAAGGGTAATACAGATAGGACACATTACATGTCATGAAAATGAACAAGAATTGAATAACATAACTGATGAATTAATAAATATGCTAGATGATAATCAACATGTAAAGCCACAAAACCTAACACCAACTAAGGACTTACATAAAGGTTTAAAAATAAATAGTGACATAACAATAACAAAAATAAATAAAGCCCATATAGATTATCAAGATAACTCAAATCAAATGAACGGTTTAAATTTAACAAATAATGATAATAATTTTGAAAAACAAATAGATATGAAACTACAAGAGATAGTTAATGAAATTAACTTTCAAAATAAAGATCAAATAGAAATGCTAAAAAAAAATCTTAATAAAAAATAAACTAGTGTTCTCGGACAATCCCGGTTGTATAAAAACCAAGTTGCAAAACTGACTGTTAAAAGAAAAAATACCCAAAGATGTCGTAATAATAAACACATGGTAGTTGAAAGAATGTAACATTAATGATAATATGATACTTATGTTAAACTAAGATGATGTAAGAAGAATTGTTGTAATACTTTGACTGTTATTATAACTAATTTATATTTATGTTGATACGACTCAATGATATACATTGTATGTATTCTTTTGTACTAATTTGTAATTCTTAATCATTTTAAGAATTTTGTAAAAGGTGA
Organism: Stictocephala bisonia; assembly: GCA_035578905.1. Taxonomy (NCBI): domain Eukaryota; kingdom Metazoa; phylum Arthropoda; class Insecta; order Hemiptera; family Membracidae; genus Stictocephala; species Stictocephala bisonia. Next base: position 144,873 of record JAQJVL010001416.1, on the reverse strand, counting down.
TGAGCCAGTGATCAATAGTAGTATAATTCGGCCCTAATCACACCCAGCCACATTCAAAATTCTAAATTAATCAACGCAAGTACACTATTCATCACAAAATGGCATGGACTTTCAGTTTAAGGTGTTAGTTAGCCTTGGCAATTGAGCCTAAAGACATAGCATAACGTGACCTATAGCATGGCTAGCCTTATTACTAGAGTCATGTTGCAGACACCAGTAGATTAATAAAAAAAAAAAAAAAAAAAAAAAATTGATTGAAATAGTAAGCCAAGATATTGTAAACATTTGATTACAACTTTTGATAGCAATTATTGTAATTGTCATTAATGCAAAGAATAGTGATACAAATCACAAATAAACATGAGTAAAATGTAATTGAAAATATAATTCATTATTGCAATACCGGTAATGAATAACCAGTAATGATTTATGGAAAACTTTGTAAATATAATAATGGCAATTGATGTTAAATGTGGCAATTTGAAACATGCCAAAGCAGTGCCAGTAAAGGTAGAGATAAATGAAACTCTACTCACAAGCCATATGTATGTATACATAAATGAGTACAGGGAAGGTAAATGATGATTAATCATGAGTATGTTCAAGTGTTTTGTAAATAATTTTCCGCCACATTTAATTGTGTATGGAATTAAACCATTGTTATAACTAATAACCAATAATTAAACCATGTAATATGTACTAATTAATAGAGAAGGTAATCAAAGTGATATGTTCAGGTAAGATGATCTTGCCCTGAAACCAATTGACAATTGCTGTATGGACACTCAGTGACACTAATGATACCGTGTGGACACTCTAGGAACTGACAGTGTTGTGACTCAAACAGTGCAAAGAGTAAGCGACCATAAGGTAACTGATGAACAACTTCTTTAATGTGAATCACTACAAGAGAAAGTAAGTGAACAAATTGAACAATATTTTATGGAAACATTATTTTTCAGAAAACTTAAAACTCAATAGGAAGAGTGAACTTTGAACTAATTATTTTATGCATTGTTATAAAAAGTGTTAGTATGACAAGCTAAGTGATATATAACAATGATCACTTGACTGTTTTGACTTCATTAATAAGATATAAGAAACTTGATCAAGAATAAATCAATTTTTGAACTTTGATCATTTTCATATTTGTTGTTACCAGCAATTCATGTTTCCATGTGAAATATTTTTAGTAAAATAATTTTGTATTTCACCATTGATTAATGGAAAACATGTATATACATTCTGTCGAATCATAATCATGAATAACAGAATAACTCAAATAACGTTACAATTGAAACGTTTTGATGTTGATAAACCAAAGTGTTTACTATTTTATAACACTTGTCAAAATAATTGTAATACTATTTGAAGATGTTAAATAATGCTTTTAATCTTGTGAATAATTTTAAACTGTATTTAAATGAAATTTTATTTGTAAATGTTTTGAAATACACTGTTGTTATTATTAAGTCAACTATACTCCATATATAATGAAATAAGGGTATGAGTAACATATAAGTGTTCAACCACTGATGATGCAAAATTACAATTGTACTTGTTAACAAATCTCATACATTTTTATCAATATTCAATATTTAACTAAAAATTTAAATAATAATGTAAATTTCATAAATTCATTGGAGCATATTTATAACTCACTACAAGATAATTAATATTAATGGCAACTTGCATTAATGACAAAGAATCATTAAAGATGTTTTGTTACTAATTAATAACTAATAATTTCAATTGTTTTTCTATAAATGAAAATTAATAATGTAATTAATTAATTACATTTAGTGATTTAGTGATTAGTGATTTACATGAATTTTTAGTGTTAGAAGAAAATAATGATTTATTTGTTGATTACATGATATGTTGAATGAGATCCAGAATTGTATTGTATATTAATAGATAGATTTAGTCCATTCTAGATATAGTCAATATTGTAAAACTAAAACTTATCTGAACAGTAACCGACAATTTAGGCGGAACATGTTAAAATTTAGATTTTTTGTCTCGCACTAACCGCACATCACAAAAAATCGGGGGGTACTGTAACAGGTCCACCTAATTGACGATAAAATTAATTAAATTTAATAAAATACAAATTATTTTAATGATGAAATGAATGCATTAATTAAAACAAATTAATAGTTCGGTAATTATAACAAATTAATAGTCAAAAAATATAGAGAATTGGGTAGGCAGATTTATTCAATGACAGTCTTCCGAGATACCTGTGTAAACAACATTCCAAACATTTCAGTGAAGTGTTTGGACCTGTTCATGTGACCTGTTCAGTTTTGCGTCTGTCTGGGACTAGGACGAGTCGATTTAAAGGGGAGTCCGAGTATCAAAAAGTGACAGTCGAGCCCAAGATAAATAAAAGACGTTGTTAGTTGTCAAATCGGGCAATAGAGGCAGCACCAACCAGAGCAAAGAGCACATGGACAGACCGGAAGTCTTGCCCTAAACCCAAAGCCCTAGACCGTAACGGACTGGCAAGGGACGCCAGCCTCGTCAACGACTCTTCCACTTCAATTCAGTCTAATGTAGAGTGCACACACGGTTTGTCACCGCGGGTGGTCAAAGTGACAACGAACCCGAGAAATCGGTATAAAATGTATTTATCGAATAGGATTTAAATAATATTTTAAAATTAATATTAGGATTTAAAGTCAAAAGTTATACTATGTCCAAGTTAGAATTTTCTTTATGTAATTTAAATTGAAACTGAAGACCACGTGGAGTTTCAACATCAGATGAAAAAACTAAGATAAGTTTTAGTTTGTAAATTAGTTTAATCATGTTTCTAGAAATCAGTATCAAGTAAATAACTTTCATTTTTGTACTATTGAAATTCATATATAAATTAAAAAATGTAATAAATTAGCTTTTTCAAACTAGAGTCTTATTTATTGTAATTTACAGCCTCACCGATTTACCCATAAAAAACGACCCTGAGATATCTAAATAAATTTAATTTGAGTAAGAATAACTGATTAATAAAAAAATTACTCTAATGTAACTCATCAAGTAGTAGAGAGGTTACAGTTTTAATGATATGTCGGTTAGGTGTCACTCTAATTGTATGCTAAATATGAATTAAAAATATTACTAAACATATCTTTTTGGCAATATAATGCGTTTATATGATACAATATGTAAAATTACAAAGGTAAAATAAAAAATGTCGACTAATAAACGCAAAAATGTTTACTTAAGCAATACCTGTTGATTGTATACTAAGTTAAGAACCATATCATTTAACACCAATGGTTCTACTACTACTAACAATAATTTGTATTTTGAAGTTCAGGTACATTTTTCCTAACATTGAACATTATATCGACATTTTATAATAACAATGTACAACATTGGTTATTCCGGAGCTGTTATACAAGAGCTGAACGCCTGTTAAAAACATTCGTAAACACCACAAGTTTGATTCACTTCACAGATATGAAGGATGTAGACTTTGCATTTAACGTTTAGCTAAATATATGTCGAGTAGTTAGCTTTCCATTCTGCCTAGTATATGAAAGGGTCAGCATCTTTATACAGTAGTTCCTTTCTTTCCACGAAAATATCCAATGATAATTGTATTAATTATTACTTAAGATGTACGAAGATATTAGCTGTTTATAAATGATACTGAGGTGTTCTTTATGGCCATTTGAAAGTGACTTTGTTTTGTTTTTCTGTATATAAATACTATCGATTTTTTTATACTGAGTGATAAGCCACACGTTATGGATAAAAAGCTAATGTTAAAGTCATACTTGTACAAGTACATTAGTAATATTTCATTATCTTATTTATTTAACACGTTATTGTTTACCATTTCAAACAGTTCGTCTATGTATACATATCTAATAGATATATAATAAAAATACCACTAATTATTTGATTATATGTATAATCAAACCAGTTCCCAAAACTTGGTCCTTGACACATATATTCTTAATAGGCTTAAATAAAATATTAAATGTAACTTAATTGAACAATGCAATTGAGCGATTACATTTAATTTTATATAATAGACAGATGTTACTACCACCTGGTTCTGGGTTTTAATCAAGGTGTCAACTTGACTTTTAATTAGTAAAAGGTGAAGGGACAATTAATTGTAATAATTTAAAGATTTAATTAACGTGTCTCGGATTTGAACGTCAGTAACACGGAGTATATGCCGTTTTATCGACTATTTAAACATCTACATAACATCTAGATAACTCTGAGTAAACTTTAAATCTTTGGATTTGATATAAGTAGTGAATGCGTACCACCTTTCCTGTGATTTAATAAAACAATACTTATAGATACAAGTTTTAAATGTACAGAATATTCAACAACACCCATTGAAGTCCATTAAAGGCATTAAATAATTCTGGTTAATACTAAAGTATTTTATAGCCCAATATATGAGTAATTGTTTCTTCAATGTACTGGTTTTTTTGAATAAAATGTATATCAAACACTTATTTTGATAAGTGTACAATCACTTATTTTGATAAGTACAAAACGTATCAAAATAAGTGTCACTTATTTTGATAAGGGACATGTACAAAATTACATTTTGTAATAGGTAGGGATCCGACACTAGTCACCCATCCAAGGAACAGCCACGCTGGATATTGCTTGATGCCTTTAACGTTAGAAACCTACGATCAACGCCAACTTTTAACATTTTAAAAAATTACAAAAATTTGTTTTTTAATATTTTACATATAATTTTAAGGGAAATAGGATAACTGTTATTCTACTGTTTTAGTGTATAAAATAAGACTAGTAAACTTACTTGCTAACAGTTAAATAATATTTCTAATTTTGTACATGAATAAAATGTTCCATTAACCGTGACCGTAAGGTTCCAATGTTATCGCAAGAAACATACACGATGACATATACATGAGGGTATGGCTATGTCATTAGATGCTGAATGTGTTCTGTTGGCACTACTGAATAATTTGTAGCTCTGCATCTTTTATAAGCAGTGTTCGTATGGACCCTTGGCATAACACAGACACAAACATCGTCTGATAAATCATGACGTCACTTTGTACGATACATTTATGATAATGAATATAACAGCTGATCCCTTCTAAAGTTCCTTGCGTTTTGTAAAATGAGCTCATATTCTATCAGTATCAAAGAGAGTTTTTAAAACTGCCCTTTTGTTCAACTGAAATATGGTGAACATATATTATGTTTAAACTTCCATAATTTATTTAGGTTCGTAGATAGAAAATGTAAATTGTAATTAAAAATAAACATTGCATTGACAATTTAAACAATATTGGACAATGTTATTGTGCCCATTTAGGTAGATAACTTTTTAATTTTCAAGGAAATAAAATATAGTATAGATAAATAAAATGAATATCCATAGTATCATATAAGACTATACATTCGTTTAGTGTATAGTTGTTATTATATTTTTGTTTAAAACGGCCATGATCCCCCTCTTGTTAAAGAACAATGCAACCATTACTATTACTCCAAAAATATGCTTATAATGAGTTCTGTTAAATGAATATACAATTAATTATGAAGTTGCATTCGGTTAAGAAAATCGTATAATTTCTTTAACTCATATTTTAACATGAATTGTAATAAGTTTTTAGGATTCGGTAAAATGAATACAGAAATATTATTTTATTTCGAATTATAAATATACAGATATATAAATAAAAATATAAGTCCGACTATGCATACAAATTAAATTTGACAATTAATCTTACATAAAGTTTATGAACTGTTTCCACTTTGTAATAAACACGGTTAAGTACTTTTATTGTAAATCGTTAAAACCTGAACTCAATGTCTAAAGATTTCGACTGACACATATGTAGGATTATTGTGATTTAATGTAGATTTACACTCATAAACAAGGATTGTTTGAGGGAGAACACGGCCCACAGGGTATATTCCCTACCTGCATTGCCGTATGATTGCATGCATTAAAGATGAGCTCCTCTCAGTTTATAATTTACAAATCTATTGTGCGTCATGATTTACTGTTAAAATACCCTTAGTATGCCAAGAAAATGCAGCGTTATAAATTAAAAGTGAAATAATATTTATATTAAGGAGAGTTATGGACTCAAAATAGTTTTTTTTACTATTTATGGTTAATATTCAGAAAAAATTTGATCTAGGCTATAACAAACTTGATTTGTAAATGAACACTGATAAATATATCTTTATTAGCAAATCCTCACTAAAATCAAACAACAATAAGATGACATTTCAACTATAATACATTGACTTTTTAATAGTAGGTTTGAAAACCTTTGCTGAATGATATATATTGACTTTTATGTATATTCATGTATTTGAGATTATCTCTAACACCTGAATAACAAATTATTTTGTTATATTAAGATTACCTGGACAAAATAATGTATGTTTTATTCAAGATATCGAGAGGTTACAAAAATAAATCAAGGGAACTTGTAATTAAATAATAAAGTTATAATTGATCTGGTTTTGTGGGTTTGAGTTTATTATTAAGCAAGATAAAGGTTATGCCAAATATCAAACCACAACCTCTAAAAAGTGTCCAACAATGTTATGCCACACCATTTAATTCTTGTTCTAATATAACCATCAGTATAAGTATTCTATCCAAGATGATCATAAGAAATTACCTTATTTTTTTATGGGATACTACTAAAGTTGATAACGGAGGCTGGTTAAAAGAGTGGTTGACGTAAATAGTGTGTAAGATTTTAAGTTTCCAGTTTGTTTTAATCATCCTTAAATGGGAGGATAAATTCAAAAAATCACACTTGTTGATAACATACTCAACTTTGTCAACTTTTTATGAGGAAACGATATAATATACTATAAATAAGAACATGACACCTTTCGTACTAATTTAATTGTTAATTTGAATATTTCATTAGGTGTTATCCAAACAAAATATTACAGATTCTGTCAAATAAAAACCTCAACTGAACAAACAGGTAATCGTTTTTTCGTTAGCCATTTTGAATTTTTGTTGGGTTATGAATAGTTCAAAATCTAATTGTATAGCATTTTACTAACAGTAAATGTGAAGGTAAATATTTTGTAAGGTTGTACGTTTCTGGCTTCTTTTAATCATGATTAAATAGGAGGATTTTGATAAGTCATGCCCAAGCACATCCTACTCATACTTGTGAGTAATGGAATTTTTTAATTCAATGTTTTTATCAATTCCATACAAGACTGTTGTTATATATTTTAATACTTTTAACAAAATATACTAAATTTCAAATCAAATCTTTTTCAATCTTGTATAACTTTTGTGTGTTTCCTCCCACTTTATACAACATTATCTTAGCTCAAAATTGAAGTTATTATCTAATCTATTATCAAATTAAAGCTTATCTAATAAAATACCTATGATTGAAGTTGAGGAGGCTAAATAAAAAGAAGTTACTTTTTAATAAATCAAGTTACCTTCAGATTAGAGATAAACTATTGACGAATATTACAGATATACTTAAACACAAAAGTGTGCTAATGTAAGGTATAATGGTAAAGGGTCGTTAACAAACATGAAATAACAAATTACTTTAATATATGCTCACAATTAGGGCATAACATTCCAAATAAATTATTTAGGCAAAAGCTTTTTATGGCAAAGTATTTATTTAAAGTTCGACAGAAAAAAGAACAAAAACAACTAGGAGTAGTAAAATAAGGAGAGATGATTCTAAAATAATGAGACACGTTTGAAAATAAAGAAAAGCCAACATATCAACTAAACATGACGTAGTTAAACAGGGACCATACTACAGTAGCATAAACACAATAAAGAATAGCGTCAGTGAGATGTTACCAGATCTACTTCTGAAACCTAATGGGAAGTAAGGCTTAGAAGTAGAATCATAACTGAACAAAATTCTGTAAAAAATAAGATTGTATTGTAATATTTGCATTTTATAATTCGTTAAGCAGCATTATGTCCTCTTATGTAATACATATGGCAAAAATTAAACAAAAATAAATTTTGATAATTAAAATATATATTTATGTATACAATTTTTATAGTTAACTTTTTATTTATTTATATCTTACAAACAATATTTTTCTCACAAATTTTACTGAAATAAACGTTTTTAAATTTATTAATTACACAAATGTTGAATACTGAATTTTCTATACGGATAAATATTATTTCTTGGAACTATCCATGATTTTTCATGTCATTCATTAAGCAGAGAATTATATATTCCTGAGTATTAGATATTTTACCGTAACACAGACCTATTATCTTATGTAATTTCTCATTCACGTTGCAATGTTTTGAATGTAAACATTTGACTATTTTTAAAGCGAATTATTATTCATAAAACGAGTAAACGTAATTGTATGGACTTACGAGTAAAAAATGTTTACTTGAAGTACCACTTAAAAACTACAAACTATAGCAAAGCATGTCAAGGAGTATGTAAGTAGCATGTAAAAAATTTAAAAAAGAATAACCGAGGGTAATGAACGGTTATATTTTCCCTCGTAAAGTATTTTTATCGGTTTACTATCATTTTCTATTTCATAATTACTAGTTTTAATCTTTAATTAATGAAACTTATATAAAATACCTTTATTTAATAATTTACTCCTGCCCTTCATATTGATTGTTTTAAATTAGTATTTTTGAAAATATACTTATTTTCTCCGCTACTCTTCGAACCAAAATGGTATAGTAGTCCTCTCAAAGGCCCTTTACCTATCCAAGGAACAGCCACGACCTACGTTGCAGGACGAAATTATCTTGTGATAAATATTGGAACTCTCTGGTTTAATACTAGAGGCATAATATTCTTTACTAATTAAGTAAGCACATAATATTCTTTACTAATTAAAAGTCAATATTCATCCTGTTATTATTAAATCAATATTACTGGCAATTAAATATTCTTTCAAATAGTAAATCATCTATTGCTCTATTATGGTTTAAGAACAGTCATTCCCTTTTGTAACCCTCCATTAAATTTACCCCTTAGGGTATTCCTCAATATATGCAGGATATTATTATTTTATACAAGCATTTCTATAATTGATATATTCAGCTAAACTGCTTGTACTTAATATATATATTGATCACTTAGATAAAAGAATTGTTTTAAAGTTTACCGATATTATTGCATATATAAATACTTCTGGGGCTGTAGATATTTTACTGCAAGTAAACTGCATGAATGGTTGTATTCAAATTCAAAACTGTTAATAAACACAAGATCTTAATGCCATATTTATAACTATTTATTTTCATGAAAATGCGGCTCTGTTTTATATTACATTTTGATAAAATGAGCAGTTTATAAAAACCGATAATTAGCTAATAGTTCATTAATTATCAAACAGAATAAAAATAAAAGTGAAATGTTAATAAACCTACCTCATAACAATAAATTGAAGCAGTAATGTTACAACCGATATCAAGTTCGACAGGACATTCCCGGCTTTGCAGGACCAATATCCTGTCTTACTGGATTATATTACAGATTTATTTAACTGGAATGATTTAAGTGATTCATTTTCCATTATATAAAATCACGTTAATAAGGTAATTTGGAATATACTTGGGCTCATACTTGGATTATAATTGATCGTACAACTAAATTAACATATACAGGATGGAAAAAATATGAAAACCCTATCAAAAGTTTGATATGGCTTCACTTTCAAAAATTATATATTTTATATCATAATGATTACAAAGGATTTACTTTTTGACACCATTTGAGACATATAATCTTTTCAGTAAGATTGTTGTGAGGAGTTGCTAAAAAATCTTCAGTGTAAGATTAGGTGGAGTTTAGTATAAAATGAAAGGTATGTTCAAGATAAGTTAATTACTACAAACAATATATTTATTAATTTGTTTGCTTAACTCGAACGTTTCCATGGACTTTCAGGCATGTGCGTGAACTGTATTCAACGAGTGAAGTACCGATTCTCGTTGGGGATTCGAACCTTGGAAATTGCACTCCGCAGTCCGTAGCCTTAGCCACTGAACCACCAAGCTGGCAACCTAACTTCGAAAGGTTAAGTGAACTAATCCTTTCTATAGTACCGGTCATTTGAATTTCATTACAAATTTTGTCATTTTGTCTTGAGAAGAAACTAATTTACATATACTAGTACTGTTTATGTCGGTTATGTAAGATTACAACGGAACATTGCCATTATAAAATATTTTGCTACAAAATGTGACTACAGTAGGTCATTATCACAAATTTGCACATTCGAAAAAGTATTTGGAGTGCAGTTCAAGCATCTCATATAAAATATATCGTTATTATCTTTCATAGATAATTTGATAATTTCGTTTTTTTGAATAATTGTGTTCTCTAAATTGTAATTTTTGATCAGAATAATTTAGTCGAAACTGTGAAAGCGTGGAGAAATAATTTTGAACAAATTAGTTACTTTGAGATTCAAACGACCACTACTCTGGAAAGGATAAAATTTCAAAATCCAGTTTAGGGTAATTAATTTATCTTGAATATTCATCTAATATGATATCAAACTCAACCTAGGCTTACATTGAAGATTTTCGCTCAACTCTTCACGGCCCGTCCCCGTGAAAAGATTAAATGTCACAAATGGTGTCAAAATGTAGGTTCTTTGTAAGCATCATGATGCTTGCAAGATTTTACTTTTACCTGTGAAGTTATACAACAGTTGTGAAAGAGTTTATTTCATAAATAAATTAACCAAAGAACATTATTGTTTCTATTTAAGCTAATTGCTTTTTTAACTTAGACTACAAACGTTGTTATGGGACAACAGTCCGAAACCATCAAGCAAATTTTTAGTGGACCTCCCGGGACTAGAACTCGTCAACATCTGTTTATGAAGAAGATGTGTTCACCACTAGGATTGAAAGAGGCCTTATAAGGTAGGTTCAATGATTTGTAAAAAGAAAATAAAGCAGTTTGTCTGGCCTACTTAGACGACCCCATCTTGTTGGACCAATGGCACAACGTGAATGTATGTGGACTAGGAAGGTTTGACCATGTTTCGGAGGCGCTGGGTTTGATGACTGTGACTGATACCTGTACTCTGCGCTCCTCATGCCTAGTTTATAGAATCTTGACCACTGGCAGGCCAGGATATTTGAGGAAAAAACTAAAAAACAGGTCTCAGATTCGATCTCGTAGCACTAGACAGGATCAAGTTTTGAAGATGACTCGCGTTCACCGTGAATTTGAAAGAAAAAGATTTGCGTACTTTGCTCCTAAATTATTTAATGAATTTTCCTCCAGCGTAACAGGCCAGGTTGTATCTGAAACTACATATAAAACAATGTATATAAATATTTATTGTATAATACAAGCTGATATATCCATATATAACTGTACTGGATACATAAATTTATGTTTTAATTATTATTAATTAAAATTAGCTTTTAATTTTTTTAAATAATTGTAATCGGACTTGATTGTTTTGTATATCAGCATGGTTTGTTAAAAACCACTCTAAAATAAAGACATTATTTATTTATTTAATTACGGACCACGTTAGGAGCACAGATGTAACAACACTGTTATAATTAGTGTTTGAAAAAATAATTGAACGCTTTAAAACGAAAAGAAATGGCTTAGAACCATACTGGGCAGTTTCGAGGATTCAAAACCCCAGTGTATATCCTAAGAACTTCATTATAATGAAAGTGCACCGTAGTGAAATAACTATAATGATACTGATTTTGAACTATTCCATTAATATTCAATTTAAAAAGGAAACTGTCTCAGAACACATCCTTCAAATTTGAAGTTCAAATTGAATAAGCAAGGGGCTGGCATGAAAGTGTGGCAATTCACAGAGATTCCCAGCAAGACGAAGTGTTTTGTGAACCAACTTTACAGCTCATTCAACTCCGCCTCACTGACTGCAACTCTGAGGTAACAGAATTTTACAACTTTATTTGATTCTGAAATTTAATAAATATTACGTTTAAATAGATTACGGAGACCGTTTGCCACCCGGATTATAGCTAATCAAATGTTTCATAAAGTTCACGTACATAAGTTACTTGGGGTACATTTTACATATGGTAAGTAAGCTTTTGTATCGGCCTAAACAATTATTATTTTATTTAGGACATACACATTAATAAGCAATTGGTAAATTATAATATAATTTATATATATATTATAATTTATCAATTGCTTATTAATATGTATGTCCTACATAAAATAATAACTTGCTGGTTTTAGACAGAACTAAGTACTTCTGTATATCGTTATCTTACTATAACGATATACATACTGTTTTATAGTAAGATCAGTAAATTAATATGTATAACAATAATAATAAATTGCGCATTAATGGGGTTATTATTCCTAATAATATAAGATTAGCTGGGCTAATTGCATTATATTGATGGTGGCTTACATTCATTCTCATAATAGTTTATCGCATATTTATTATATAAAAAGATCGAACTTTTAATTTTAAAATGTTATTAATTACAATATCTTTTATAACTAAATTATCATATTGATTCTCGATATTAATTTTTCTCTGTTTAAAAATACTTAAAGGTGAACTTTAAAACTATTATTTTAAGGTAATTTTCTTAAAATAAATAATGCCTAAACATTAATTAACATACTGTAACAACAATGGTATTACAATTTAATATTCTGATATGACAAGCAAAGTTATTATTTATTTTTCAATATTGGTATAGTATATTATCCAAAATCTGCATACGGACTTTGCACCTTAACGTGAGTTTTAAAGTCTATTTATTTTTTATTTGACATTCTCCTTTTTACGTTCTGGTTCCACACTAAGATTAATTGTATATGAGGAATCAGCAGGGTAACGTTAAAAAGGAGATTAGCCTCTCTCAAAAAAATTAACTTTCAAATCATTCGTTTAATATATAAGCGAACATAGTGCTTATAATTATATAATAACATTTAATCAAAATCATAGTTAAATCAAAACTGCATTAGATGGAAATTGGAAAATTTGGGAGAAATATGCGTTAAATAAAATTAAAGGAATTAAAAAAAAAAAAAAAAAAAAAAATGGATTTTACACAAAGTTAGTTTCAAAATCTACAGGGATAGTTAGTACCTATATTTATTATAAGAATGCAGTTTTAGTCAGTTAATTATTTATTATTCCTACTTTTGAGGTGAGATTACGTAGATGAATTAGTTAGTTTTAGATTATCACTTATAGCCAGAGACTGTATTTGAGACGATTATATAAGCTATATTTTTATTAATTGTGGCTAAAAAAATAGTAAAAAAGAGGAGACAATGTCTCCTAACGTTTATAGTTGTCTTAAACACTAATCACACCATGAATTCCATATGAACTTATCTTCCAAAGAGTTCACTCAACTCGTCTGTATGCGAACATTACGAATAATGTCTGTCCTACAGGAATAACTCTCTGTCGTATGAGAGTCCACTCAATTTTTTACGATTGTTAATTATTCATGACATTGTCTATCAATAAAGGAGCAAACAATAACAAATTTAATGAGAAAATGAACCTGTGGCCTGAGATTAATACAGAGAGAGAGAGAGAGAGAGAGAGAGAGAGAGAGAGAGAGAGAGAGAGAGAGAGAGAGAGAGAGAGAGAGAGAGAGAGAGAGAGAGAGAGAGAGAGAGAGAGAGAGAGAGAGAGAGAGAGAGAGAGAGAGAGAGAGAGAGAGAGAGAGAGAGAGAGAGAGAGAGAGAGAGAGAGAGAGAGAGAGAGAGAGAGAGAGAGAGAGAGAGAGAGAGAGAGAGAGAGAGAGAGAGAGAGAGAGAGAGAGAGAGAGAGAGAGAGATGATACTGAGACCTGAAACGGTTTAAACGTTGAATACGGAAGTTTGTAAACAATTAACTGGAAACACGTCATTGCGCCTGTGCGAACATAGAGTAAACTCTGTGTATGCCTCCGTCTCCTGCTTATAATGTCAAAGTCTTAACAGAGTATGTACTATATAAAATGTATATCTTCTGATTATGGAACACGGATGTAAAGTATATTTAAAAACATTAAGCAATTTTTGGATAGGGTTAAGATTTATTATAACATCCCTACTGTCAAAAAGAAATTCTCGTGGTTCCAAAGTTGGAATTAAATATTTAAAAATGCTGTTTAACCAATAAAATCTAATCTAAAACAAAATATTTAACAATAATGCTGTTTTCCTTGTATATATCAAATTATTGTAATACCATATCTAATGTGAGAGCTGTGACCATTATAATTTGTAATGTGATAGAAGAGATAAGATGTGTTATAGAATATATCAATTTTAGTGAGATATAGAAAGGATGCATAGAGATGAAAGGTCCTTTATAATTGGTTTATATTTGGTAGTGGAGTTACGAACAAGTGGGTTGTTGCAAAATTACGCACTGATGCAGTGAGCAATCGTATGTAATAATGACACATTTTGCTGTCAAATTAAAACAATATGCATTTTTCAAACGTCAAATGTATATTCCATGCCTCTATACATCAACAATAAGCGTGTGGGTTGAACAAAGTTTGCTTATTTTGTGGAATTAAGCTATAAATATTAATAATGAATATTGAGTCAAAACATTACGTACTTGGCGATACAAAAAAATATAGTATGCATTCATCAGTTTTACCTATGAATTATAAATTAATCTTAATGCCTTTAATTATTTGTCAGCTTATCATAAATGTCCAATCTCTTATTTGTTCGATGAAGTAAGTTGAGAAGTTCACATTAAAAGGCAATAAAACAACAATCTAATACTTTATTACACCAGCTGTAAGCCTATAAACTGTTGGCAAAGTGGCCATAACAGTATTACTATCTGTCATAAGGTTTTAATACATTTATTTATAGACTCATTATTTTGATGCTCTTAGTGCTTAATACTGTATTATGTTGGGTACCTGGATAGATAGCTGGAATTGTCTTAAGTGGATTAATATTGGAGTGAATTCAGTACAAAAAAGAGTTTAATTGTATATACGTTGTATCTTTAAATCAAACGTATGTTATATATTTATAGTACTATTATACTAAATCCAATAATACTATACGAGCATAAAGAACAGTAAATTAATATAGTATCAATATTATATTTAAACAACATTTTTCCTGAAATAACATGAACAAACTTTTAAATACTTCAATTCACGCAATAACATATTGAATTATCTTTGTTGTGAAGAAAAAAATCGTGCCATGTCAAATATCTAATAGTTTATCAAAATTTAAAAATGTTAAAAGAATTTACAAAGTTAAAAGATGTTTATTGATACATTAAAAATTTTTCAGGTTGTGTGGATTGCCGCTAAAGTTTTTTGCACAGTCAACTTCATACTAAAACAGTTTCTACTCAACAGTTGCTATCTTATGGTCACTTTTAGAAAAGTCTCTGGAGTCCGTGTTGGACTTTAGTCAATATCTGACACGTGTGTAGGGAAGAAAACTGTCAATAAGATGATAATTAGATCAATACGTTTGGATTAAACGTAAACATGTCGGCTCTTTAGTTTCACTGACTCTTAATTGGCCTAAAAAAAGCTCGTTGTAAATAATAATTTGCTACCTTAAAAAAAAAGTTAGTAACAATGTCAATCATCCACTTATCACATTTATTTGAGCCTCAAATTCACCCCTTAGTCAATAATTGGTGTCTTAATAATGAACGCATGACCGGATGGGATTGAAAAGTGTACGGCGTATTTTACGACGTATTACTTTTAGGTTTAAGTCCAACAATTGGCTGTTACTATAAAATTGTGAATCCTTGTGAATAGTGGGTTTGTGGATTTCTCCTGTAATAGCTTTGATTCTTGTCATGGTCTACAGTTAGTATCAAGCTACATGAACTTTCGCCATAGGTAGGGTAAGAGTGACATTCCTGGAGGTCCATAAATACGGTACAGGCTAATTTTCCCAGTTTTATTTGTTTACCGATTAAGTAAAATGTATAATTAAATAGCAAAGTATCATTATTTTTTATTGCGTAGTTGCATGATTGTAATGCCTCACTTCACAAGATTTCCTGATCAGACTGAGGGTAAATCTTATAATTCGTAATACATTATACATTATTAAGACGCCGATCGTCAAGTTATGGGTGAATAGGAAGGGTGAATGAGTGTAGTCATTGTTAGTAACTAAATATAAGGTGAATGTTCTTCAGAGATAGATATTTATTAATAGCCCAATAGCCAGGGAAACTAAAGGACCTACAGCTTTACAAGTAATGAAAGTTTGGGTTGGTTTCATCCTCGCGGATGAACAGTTTGGGTTTAGAGAAGGTAGATCCACAATAGACGCTGTAGTAAGCCTCGTTACAGAGGTAGTGGAGAAATTGGAGAGGCGGGAATCCACTTTGGGTGTGTTCATTGAACTCTCTAAAGCGTTCGACTGTGTTGACCACAGCATACTGCTTCACAAACTTCGGCATTCGGCATCACTTCGGCATTCGAGGAGTACCACTCTCGTGGATCAAATCATACCTATCAGGTCGAACTCAAAGGGTTCAGGTAGCAAACCAACTGTCGAAGTCAAATCAAATGAAATTTGGGGTCCCTCAGGGATCTATTCTTAGTCCTCTCCTTTTCTTAGTTCACATAAACGATTTATCTTCAGCACTACGACACGCGAAACTCGTGCAGTATGCTGATGACACGAATCTCTGCTTCAGTGACAAATCAAAATCAGACTTGGAAATTCAAACATTCACTGACTTAAATAATGTAATGCAGTATTTTAATAATATAAATCTAAAAGTCAATCTCAAAAAATCGAATTACATCAGTTTTAACTTACGCCAAACCGACTTAGACGGTACTCTAACCATTATGTTGTCAGAAACTGAACTCGAAGAAGTCCAATCAACTAAATTTCTTGGAATATACCTGGAACAAAGCTTATCCTGGAACGATCACACAAACAAGATCTGTTCTAAATTAGCATCAAGTATATATTGTTTGAGATATTTGTCCAAATACTGCCCGATTGAAATTCTTATGATGGCGTATTATGGGATCATATACCCACATATATCCTATGGGGTGATACTGTGGGGTGGATGCTCAAATAGAGAATTTTTGCGAATATTCAGACTGCAGAAAAAAGCAGTACGAATTATTTTAAAATTAAAAAGCAGAGATTCGTGCAGAACTGCATTTCAGAATCTAAAACTTTTGACCCTGCCCTGCATTTATATATTGGAAACAATCACTTACTGCATGACCAAATGCACTCTAACTAGAGGCACCGACATACACGGACACAACACCAGAGGCAGGGAAACCTACCGAACTGGGCAACACAGGACGGTGGTTTTTGAACATCTTCCTTCTCAGGCCGGTGTTCGATTAATCAACATTATCAACACCCAATGAATTCAACCCAATGAATTCAAATGTGCACAGGTGCCCAAGGCATTGAAGGCTCGTCTTAAAAACGTACTTATATCAAACGCTTTCTACAGCGTGGACGAGTTCCTTGCACATAACTGGGAGAACTAGTAATGCCAAATGACCCTCAAATATTGGCATGGCACAGGGAGGTGGAGTGGCCGCTATCTATTTATTTAGTTATGTATTTATTTATTTTAGTTTTAATATTTTAACCCAGTTTAAATGAGAGCGTGAATGTAAGACAGTTTGTATGTTTGTATGAACCTATTTATTTAGTTATATATTTATTATTTAGTTTCAGAACTTTAATCTAGTATAAATGAGAGAGTGAATGTAAGACATCTTGTATGTTTGTATGCACCGTTTTTAAGATTGTATGTATAGGATAGGTTATTTTTATTATCAATATTGACTATTGCGATGCAATTCATGTAATTGTCTTCATGCAATAAAACATTTGAATTTGAATTTGAATCTGAAACACGTAGTGTTGGTCTGATTTTCGGCTAACTAACAAGACTGACATTCGATTCCCTTTCTACACAACAAATGAACCTTTACTACCATTCAGCATTGACACCCCAGACTTCTCTAGTAGTGTCTACTGGGTGTTTCTCGGACTTCCCAGGATACTGTGTAACAAAATAGCCCAAATTAGCTTAGCTAGAAATATCTGTCTGTCATATCAGCTAGCCCACTTCAGGGAAGAAGTGGTTTATTTTAAAGAGGGTAGTTAAACATGATTAAAGCTGTATTGTTGAAAGATCAGGGATATAGCTGTTATCATCAGGTTTCAGACCAAAATAGTTAACCCATCAGTTTCAACCAAGAAAGAAGATTTCCTCTTTTACCTCTTCTTGCTTTTATTTTTTCAGAACAGCATATGTGCACATGGGTCACATACACCAAGAATTATATTGGCATAATTTTTTTTTTTTCAATGAGGCCCATTCTACAGTACACTTTTATGGTATCAAGCATTTGAAAAACTATATAAAGATAATAATTCAATGTTGGGTTTATCATATTCATAAGCAAATGAATGTTGGGCTTATCATAAGCAAATGTACGATATTTCAGGACAGTGAAGATTTGAAACCGTGTAAAATTTTCATTATATCGTTATTTGGCATATTGCCAAAAAACTAATAAATAAAAAAAAATATCTTAGACGCGTCCTTATATTAAACAAATAAATTAAAATAAAGGCACCGTACGATATAATTATATATGAGATGAATTTGAATATGAATGTAAAAAATGTGCTATACAGTTTAAATCAAAAGAAAAAACAAACTTAAACCTCTATAATGTTATAATTAACCTTGACTATATATAAATACATTTAAAATAATAATTACTGTACAACTATTGATTTGAATTATGCATTTAAAAACTTACACTTCTTCTTCGAAAAAACAATAGTTTTAATAATCACCTCCTAAATATTGTTTGTGAAATGTTAAACTTTACAATACTCGTAAGTAATATGTTGCAGAAAGAAGCTTGGAGATAACCATGACTAAATCTGACACTGACAAACGATGTCCTGGGTACGTTTGCCGGAGGGGAAAATTAAAAAGATCACTTCCTCGCTCACGTTGGATTTCCACATACCTTATAGTGCCTTGGGGGAAAATTGTGTTTATATCAAGGCAATTCCGAAATTTCATAGTCAAGTATAACTTAACTTAATTTATGCTGCTATTATAATTAAATAATAAGTACATGAACTGATTCAAGATTTACGTCTACATTTCTGTAATTATAAAATCTTTAAAACAATTTGTAGAGTATATTGAGTTGTTTTTAATGTAATATTCCCCATATAATTGTTAAGTTTCTTAAACTAAATTAATTTTTAATTTTATATTGCTCCAAAAGTTTAACTTATACAGTAAACTCACTTAATTACTGTACACACACGACAAGAGTTTGCTCATGCTTAAAATAAGTGTTATCAATATTCGCAAATGAATAAGACGTATATTATCTTAACGATGTTTAAGTATTAATATTGGTAAACATCAATAACGTTTATTCTAATTGTTTTCAAGGCCTAATCAGTATAAAATAGGCCAACAGGTGATTCGGAAATGAAATTATTAATGAACTCGTAACTAATATATTTATTAGTTTTGAATCAGCTGATTAGTCATTAAGTTATCTATCACATAACTACTAAGAATAAACTTACGTAGAAAAGTTCTCCCACCCTGCCCCACTTTTACTAATATAAGTCATGCACACATTGAGGCTGAACAATCTATATTATATATATTTAGTTAATATTTTGAATATATCATTAAAATTAAAGAAAGCACTAAGCCAATGATTACTTATAAAACAAAATAATATTTACCAATTCAACACAATTATTCCTTAAGATTTAATTAATTGATTTTATTTTTAAAATATAGTTTATTCTATTTCTTTGTTGATGAAATGTCAAATTTAAATTAAAATAATTGTGTATTTGATTTCGTTAAAAATCTAACACGACATATACATAACTTGTTATGAAGTTATAGCAAAAATGTTAATCCAGAAAGTTTAATGTATGTGTGAAGGGAGTAAGCACAATATAGATAATTTTAAAAACATTAGCCTTAGTTAGAATCCTATTTAAATTTTTAATAACTAAATAAATTTAATTACTATGTTTTTAAACATTTTATAACTACTATGTTGAATTACATGAAAAAATAAATAAAGCTGGCGTTGAACTTCTAATTTTGTTTGCCTTTTTATTGGGTTATCAAATGATTCTTGTAACCTTGTTTACCCTAGGACAAACTAGAGTTATCGACCATTTTTCTGGAGTCCTGAGTGAAGTGTCCACCGAACTGTTGTCAGCCAATGTTTACGAAGAAGATCACTCATCACTTAAATCTCTCTATACTGAAAAAAGTATAACTCATTATTGGAATTAAATTATAAAATCTCAGTATTAAATATAAATTTCAGTATTGGAATTAAATTTAGTCATTAGATTTTTATTTATCCGATAGCGTGTATCACACTATTTAATATTAAGTTTTCTACTAGCATATGAACTCAACTCTTTTAATATTAAATAAAAAAATATATATAAATATAATTAATAAATAACAAGTTATAAGATTTTGTGTAATAATAGGCTAAATTTTAGTTGATCTTTTGGGCGATTTATAGTACTATAAATATTAATGGTATTATTAAGTATAAGTAAAAACCTTAATATATAAAAAACTGATAAGTCCTTTTACAGATGATAAGATTTAAGAATATTAAACTTTAAAACGCAATTTACATACAACATTTTTGTAGAGAAAACAAATTTTACTGTTTTATTATGAACTTTTTGTTAAATAAAACAGCAAAAATTTAATCTATAGTATTGTTATGAGTATCCGTATTATAAAAACAAATTTAGTAATTTGACTACGCTTGAAAATATATCACATAAAAAATAAACTGTATAAAGAAAACCATGGATTTTTGCCGATGTCTCATCGTTAATAAATTACACCAAAACAAAACAATGCTATCATACATATACATATAGGACAACATCTTTAACTAAAAATTTACTGACAATACAACAATATTTTTATAAAATAAAACATTTCTTTTGTGTACTTTTCAATGGAAACGTGGCTATATATTTTGTTATGAAAAGGAGCTAACATAGAAATGAAAGTTATATACTGGTATTATTTGAACGTCCTAAGTCATGGCCATGAGTTATAACTTTCTTGTTTGTTATTGCCAAGTTTGGAGGTCGTTTTGTTATTCTCTTTATGTAATAGTATTTATCTAAAATTAATTTGGTCTAAATATATTTTGTTGTGTAAGTACTGTATTTTGAACACACAATTTAAGTATTAAATAAGTCTTAAATAATAAAATATAACCTGAAAGCTTACTTGATATGAGTGAATAAATAATAATAATAATAATAATAATAATAATAATGAAAATAATAATAAATGAACGTACTACAATTTAAACTCCTTCATTTTTCGACATTAAGAACAAAGGTTCTGTTAAAGTCACATATTTGGGTAGTACGTAGTATAGTTAACTACATGTGTACTATATCACATTAACAACGAACTTATTTTATGTAAATGGTAATTTAAAAAGAATATTCAAAGTATCAAAAATCTAAATTCTTTATACAGCAACCGCATTACATTTCTTGCACTCCAAATATATTATTTATTAGTTTTTATACATTCTCTTTTTGAAACAAGTATTGAGTGTGTGTTTAGTCAAAGTTATAAAAAATTCATATGTATTTATTAATAATAGTAATATTTACAAATGTAAAAATAGTGAACTGTTGTCATTGAACCCAAAAACTTGTAAAAAATACGACTTATCACTACTGTTTAAAACAATTAATTTATTTTACTAACATAAGATATTAGTGTATAACAGTTCACAGTTTAAAATGTATAATTTACCTCTACAATTAAGTAATAATTTAATAAACCTATCTTAAATACACTAAGGTGCCATAAAGTGAGACACTTTCGTTTTCTTTAATATGTGTTTGTTTTTAAGTTTAAACCACCTTGAACACAATTACTGACAAGAAATAACATAAAGCAAAATAAATCAAATCAGTTACTTAAAATGTATAATGTGGTAGTTCAATAAGAATTAAAAATAGCCTTTTCGTACTTTAAAGGAACTAAAATGAGCCAGTGTTATTTTAGGATTGGGAACAATTGGTGGGTTTTAAGTTTTCCATTTCAGAAAGTTTAGTAAATCGTATTTCCTCCTCGAGCTTTAATGACTGCTTCCAATAACCTAGGCTTGCTTTCAACTTTGTTCTGTATGTTTTTTTGACCAATATTGTTTCATTCTGCCTGTACAGCCTGTCGAAGGTGATCCAAAGTTACCAGCTCACCACGTTGACTTCTAATTGCCCTCCCAATATGGTCCCAGATGTGTTAAATGGGATTTAAGTTAGTGCTATGTGCTGGCCAATCCATTGTCCTGATTTAACTTCCTGAAGTTAATCTTGCACCTCTCTAGTGATATGGGGTCGAGCATTGTCATACATGAAAACAAAATCTTGCCCAACAAATCCTGCATAGACAGTAACGTGTTCTGGTAGAACCTCTTCAACATACTTCTAACCATTTTTTAAAGTAGCTCTATGAAAAACAACTAAGTCCGTGCGAGCTTCCCTTGATACTGCACCACACTTCATGATAGAGCCACCATTGAAACTGTCCCTGGGTGAAATGTTGCACGGCACATATCACTCCCCTCCCCTTCCCCACACCCTTTCCCGACTATCAGGAGATCTGAGAGAGAATCTGGACTCGTCTGAGAATAATAATCGGCTCCACTGGTCAATTGTCCAGTTTAAGTGGTTTTTTGCAAATTGCAAACGATCTTGACGATGACGTGCGGCCAGTCTTGGGCCAAAGGCAGGCCGACAAGCGTTTAATTCTCTTTCCTGTAACCTTCTTCTTACTGTATATATGCCAATATTCACTTCCAGAACCCTCCAAAGTTCATTAGCCAGTTCGATAGAAGTTGAAAACCGATTCCGTAGACTCAACGAAACAATAAACCTATCATCCTTAGCACTAGTGGCTCGACTACGACCGGATTCTGGCATCCTACCATAACTATCTGTCAGCCTGAATCGGGTATAATCTCTATTAATGCTTGAACGTGAAAAACCTGTATTATCTGCCACCCGGCGCACACTATTGCCATTTTCAACTAATGCCACCACTCTAGCAGCATTCACTGAAGAAAGAGCATTTTAAAAGTCACAAATTAACTACACTTTTCTACTACAACTGGGATAGTTAAATCAAAAACAGGAATGAGGACATGGTGGCTGGCAGTGATGTACAAAGGTAAAGATCTGGCTTGATAAGAATTCACTAGTACCTTATAACAATAATAGACATGCAGAATGAGAGTAATGAATAGGTTTGTCAGCTTTCTTATAAGGAAATGAGCGGGTTTCGCTTAAAACTGGAACTCATAGACTACATGTATTTATATAAACATGATTTATGACGAACAAATTGGTTTAAGCTAAGGACATTTAAAAAAACAGAGTGTCCCACTTTTGTTGCACCTCAGTGTACTTATGTCAGATTATATATTACTTTAATTTGAACGTGAATACGTGTTACACTGTGTTATGATGCTCAACAAGCTCTGATACTTACTTAATTATATACACGATAAGAGGTTTCTATGAATAACGTGTATAGAAACCTTTATGTAATTTACTTCAATATTTCTTTGGCTCTTATTTATGTGGCAACAATAATAGCCCGTGAGGCAGCTTGGTTAGTATGTTTCCGTTCACGCCAGGCGTTTTTTATCGATCCATCAAAATACAATAGTAGCTCGTTATTTAGCTTGGCTAACATATTGCTTCTAACCATTAACGTGTTTTGTATTGATCCGTCAAACTACAATAATAGCTCGATTGTTACCATCACTAAAATATTGTTTGCGTTCAAGCCAGGCATTTTGTATTGATATATAAAACCACATTAATACGTCGTTAGTCAGCCTGGTTAACGTATTGATTCCCATCATACAAGGAGTTTTGTATTGATCCATACAACTACATTAATACCTCGTTAGTCAGCCTGGTTAACGTATTGATTCCCATCATACAAGGAGTTTTGTATTGATCCATACAACCACATTAATACCTCGTTAGTCAGCCTGGTTTTCGTAATGATTCCCATCATACAAGGAGTTTTGTATTGATCCATACAACCACATTAATACCTCGTTAGTCAGCCTGGTTAACGTATTGATTCCCATCATACAAGGAGTTTTGTACTGATCCATACAACCACATTAATACCTCGTTAGTCAGCCTGGTTAACGTATTGATTCCCATCATACAAGGAGTTTTGTACTGATCCATACAACCACATTAATACCTCGTTAGTCAGCCTGGTTAACGTATTGATTCCCATCATACAAGGAGTTTTGTACTAATCCATACAACCACATTAATACCTCGTTAGTCAGCCTGGTTAACGTATTGATTCCCATCATACAAGGAGTTTTGTACTGATCCATACAACCACATTAATACCTCGTTAGTCAGCCTGGTTAACGTATTGATTCCCATCATACAAGGAGTTTTGTACTGATCCATACAACCACATTAATACCTCGTTAGTCAGCCTGGTTGACGTATTGATTCCCATCATACAAGGAGTTTTGTACTGATCCATACAACCACATTAATCCCTCGTTAGTCAGCCTGGTTAACGTATTGATTCCCATCATACAAGGAGTTTTGTACTGATCCATACAACCACATTAATACCTCGTTAGTCAGCCTGGTTAACGTATTGATTCCCATCATACAAGGAGTTTTGTATTGATCCATACAACCACATTAATACCTCGTTAGTCAGCCTGGTTAACGTATTGATTCCTATCATACAAGGAGTTTTGTACTGATCCATACAACCACATTAATACCTCGTTAGTCAGCCTGGTTAACGTATTGATTCCCATCATACAAGGAGTTTTGTACTGATCCATACAACCACATTATTACCTTGTTAGTCAGCCTGGTTAACGTATTGATTCCCATCATACAAGGAGTTTTGTACTGATCCATACAACCACATTAATACCTCGTTAGTCAGCCTGGTTAACGTATTGATTCCCATCATACAAGGAGTTTTGTATTGATCCATCAAACTACAATAGTAGCTCGTTACTTAGCTCAACTAATACATGATTTATTTCCATTCCAGATTTTTTGTATGGATCTATGTTTTATAGAGTACTATAATAGCCCCCGTATTCAGTCTGGATAATTTATTAATTCCGTCCGTGGCAGCAGTTTTGTATTAATCCGTGAAACTACAATACTAACCACCTCGTTAGTTCAGCTTACATAATTCTTCCGTCTGTAACTTGAGTTTTGAGTTGATCTATTAAAATACAGTTTTCATTGTTATCTAAAACTGCAAAAAGAGCAATGTTTCAATTAATATTTATTGAAAGTTTACCACTATGGGTAGTCTTCCACGCTTAAATTTTTAGCTGATATCGTCAATAACTACTGCAAAACCGTCTGTTCAAACATTTGCATGGTTTATCTAGGGACCTAATTAATCAGTAATTATATTATTGCATTGATATAAACTCTGCATTAAAGTTAATATCTATTATTTAGGACGCATTGTAAAATGACACTGATAATAAATATATTGATTGCCTATGTTGTAATTTATTAGGCACTTCCTTTTACTTTATTACTTTTTTATTAGACAATTGCCTAATAGTTAGGTAATTTATTAGGCACTTCTTTTTGTTTTACAATCAGCCATTGAATAATTTGAAATGTTTAGTTAATTATTAAAAAAAATAATATTGTCTCTATCCTTGTACAATTTACATTAATGATTTTAAATTAGTTGCTTGTGTGTTCTTCATAGAATGTCATATATCTATATAAATACAAAATTAAGCCTTTATAGATATAAAACCTTAAATCTTTTACTTAACTGTTGTCCTGCATGATCCTTTCAAAAGTTGCTGTGAATATCTTTTATAGCCTATCATTGTCTGTACAATAAAATGGTCTTTAATTGTATCTGAAAAGTTATATTATTTGCTTGGTAAACATATAAAAAAAGTAAATTGTTTCAAGTTTCCTTTACTACTAACATCACCAAGTTTATTTTTTTAGTGATTGAAATATCTGAAACATTACGAGTAATTACAAGGAAATAAGCTTTTTTTAAGAAACGTAATGATTACTTAAGGTTTAGAAATTACAAAATAAATAATTTTATGTGATGAATTCTTAATCTAAGTAAGTAATATTTAATTATTTAATTAATTAAGGTCTAGCTCTTCTTAAATACATCTCATTTTTGTATAAGAATATTAGATAATTTATGTTATCTTACATTGATATTGTTTTAGCCTATTAAATAACATCGTTCAATCCTTTATATGATTCAATTAATATGCTGAGTATACTTTCTTCATTAATTATTAGCTTTATAATTAATTATTGTTATTTTTAGTTTCTCAAGTAAAAGGATTTGTTTCAAAATTATTGTCTTATCATTTGATTACAATTTCACTATATTCTCCTTAAATCAATTGCATTATACGAAGTAAAATTGCATTGCGAACTGCTCTTCAAATGTATATATATAGTATTGATTATTCCTTTTAACAAAAGCACAATTAAATATTTAGATTAAATAAAATAAATCAAATAAATATAAGTTAAGATATCAATAGTATAAGATGAAATTGTTATTAACTGTTAATGTTGTTTTTGAAAATTTTTTTAATGATACATATCAACGAGTAAATATACCATGTGTAGTTTTAGGAAGTTAGTTACATAAATAATATTTGTAAGTTATTTTAAAGAGAGTGTGTACATGTTTTAGGTTGTAATGGAAATAAAATATTTCCCTACGTTAACTGAAAGGTAAATACTGTTTTAATAATATATGTCACCTATATTATATTCAGTTGTTATATTAAAAAATGCTACAATGTATTACTTGTTACAGTGATACTGACTACGAAGATGACTTTGATTGCTGCTTTATTGAACTTTCAGGTTTCATTCAACAATCTTCTTGTAGTTAATTTGAGATGGCGTTTATATTGGTATTCTTAATTTTTTATACATTTTGCATACAAATTACCAATAAAAAGACTTTTTTATTGTTTTAAAGTGTTTTTTATTGGTAATAGATAAAAAAAATATGAAAAAAAGTCGTGTTGTTGGGCAAAACAAAGAAGTTATTATTTCGTGGGATAATATCAGTTAACTTCTGTGGATGTAAATAAGTGTATTTTTCTTCATTGCATTAATTTATATTCCTTCTATTTCAAACAATAATAACTTTTTTATACATTTTTCAAAACAATACATTTGGATGATTTCATATCTTATTTGGTCAGTGAACACGGGAAAATGTTTTTTGAAATTATGTTATTAAGTAAGTAGGACAGTTTACATATCTACGCTTATGCAAGGTCATTGCTGGACGTTTAATGATTTTAACTTCAATAATGACTAAGTGTAAATAATGAAACATTACGATAAATTATTAAGAATTAGTCATACGAAAAGAATATTAGATTTGTTGCGAGTGATTGGGTGAGTTTTAAATATGTTTTCTCTTTATTCCACTGTAGCCCTTTGTCAATAGCCAATTAACATGTACGGAAAGTCAGGAAACTTATTCAAAAAGAAATTAAGAGAATAACCAAGTGTTCGTAAGATTTAAAAAAATCAGCTGAACACTTATTGATTGATTAATATGCATTTGGGTTCTATTAAAAATAAAGGTCTTAAGCGTACTTCATCCTTAAGAGTATTTGAAAGCAAAAACGTGAAAGTCATTGGGTGCTTTTCATTCAAATGCGTCTAGTCGCATAAACAACCGGGGACTTTATAGAACAGTATGGACCCAAAATTCTAGGAAATGGTATCATAATGCGTGCTCTGCTTTGACTCTTCAACCACTAATGTCATAACAATACAGGCTCGCTTTATACATTAAAGAAACTACCATTGTCTTCGATGATCAAGAATCGTATGGCTTTCTCTGGCCCACCTCATGGTCGAATATTTGATTGAAAAGACATATGGTTCTTTAAATTATCATATTATTATTGTACCCTTTACTCTACTTAGATTTATCTTATCATCTATGTTATTGCATTGGAAGTCATTAGTAAATGCAGATTATATGACAATAATTAATATAGGTACAAGTTAGTTAAATAATTATATCATTATGATAATCTAAACTTGCTACAAAGTTTAATAATTATGTCACAAAACTTCACTTATAATATCGTTTATAAAAAATTTAAATTTTATCTAGGAATAAAATTAAGGGACATTAATATAATTTTGTATTATAGGTGAAAAAGTAAAATTTTACATAATAATGATTTAAAACTATTTTAGAAATATGAATATAGGACATAACTTTTTGTTCCAGATAAATAAAAATAAATAAAATGTAAATAAATAAAACGATAATGAATTGTTGGTCCATGCTTGTTTATTATTATGAACTAACTTCCACGTACATTTTGATTGTTAATAGTCCGTATAAATATATATATATATATAAAGTTAAAAATAACATATACAAAGTATTTAAGTATATATAATACCGAATAATAAATCGTTAAACTTTAAAACTAACAGGGTTAGTTGGTTTGCAATGTATGTATAATCTATTGAGAGAAAAATTAGTATTTTATGGGTTTATTTCTCAGGGGAATCATGCAGACGTATAAATATTAAGGAACAAGTTTTCCAATTCAACAACTTTGTAAGTAAACGAAACTTTAGTGAGTGCATTCTGCATTTTAGTTAATGTTAACAACTTTTCGTTTAGAGCTAAGCCGTAAGTGGAAAATTTTTTGTAAATTTACTAAAATAGTAGTGTTTAGAAAAAAAAAAAAAAAACAAAAAACATAAAAAACATTAGGTTATTCACACTACAAACAATTAGAACTACTTGAGCTACATTTCAGTTTAATGTTCGTTCATGTATTTATAAATAGCTGTCATTGTAATTATTAAGATATTAGTTATTATATTATAACTTTATGTGTTTTAAATTTCTTTATTTTAGTCTACATGGAACATTTCATGTGTTCCTAAAATAACCAGACAACATTGACATAATTTTAACTCTTGGAACAATGTAAAATTCAGAGACAGTGATTTGTTTTTAGTATTTCCTAAAAAACACAAAGAACAAACAAAGCTTTTAAAGTTTCCTCCAACACTAAAAGCTTGTACTTTCTATTCATACTTACCTTTTAACTAAAATCCTTCCTTTCCCAAAAATATTAGTTTAATATGATATATCAATACCACTGTACGTGTATGGGTGGGTGGTGGGTCAATACTACTTTACGTGTATGGGTGGGTGGGTGGGTCAATACTACTTTACGTATATGGATAGGTGGGTGTATCAATACTACTGTACGTGTCTGGATGGGTGTGTGGGTCAATACTACTGTACGTGTATGGGAGGGTGGGTGGGTCAATACTACTGTACGTGCCTGGATGGGTGGGTGGGTCAATACCACTGTAAGTGTATGGGTGGGTGGGTGGGTAAATACTACTGTACGTGTCTGGATGGGTGAGTGGGTCAATACTACTGTACGTGTATGGGAGGGTGGGTGGGTCAATACTACTGTACGTGCCTGGATGGGTGGGTGGGTCAATACCACTGTACGTGTATGGGTGGGCGGGTGGGTAAATACTACTGTACGTGTCTGGATGGGTGGGTGGGTCAATACTACTGTACGTGTATGGTTGGGCGGGTGGGTCAATACCACTGTACGTGTATGGGTGGGCGGGTGGGTCAATACTAAATTACGTATATGGGTGGGTGGGCTATTACTATTGTAAGTATTTAAAGCTCTTACTAATGGAATTATAAAAATTAATAAGCTCAGCTATAAGATTCAACTATCCGTTTTATCATAAAAACTTCCCAAAAACAATACAGTACTTAGTAAACATTACTTTTTAGTATAAATACGTGCAATATACATATATATATATATATATATATATATATATATATATATATATACATATATATATATATACAATTTTATTTGTCTTTAATATAAAACAAATATCGTCAACTTAAATCTAATGGAAGTAAGCAAATGCCTAATAAAATATCTAGTTTAAATAAACTGAGCAGCTTTGCGCTTTTTGAGGATCTACATTTTGTTAGTATAAATTTAAATAACATTATAGTTTTAGTATTACTATCCAACTTAGTAAATAATTTTATTAAATTTAACAATTGTGATTTTTTTAAGGAACTGCAACAATCAATATTAATAACACATGTTCCAATATATGAGCACACAAAATCTTGATTAAATGTTACAATTTTAAACACATAGTATTAAATATAAATTCAAAAACAATTAATTAGAGCCGGTTCTGACATAAATATTAGATATGTTAGACCTTGAGAACAATCGAGTAAGGTCAATCTACAGCAATAATGTTTTATTCTTAGATTAATTTGGCTACACCTAACGTAAGGTGATTTGTTAGTATAGAGTGTTTAGTCATAAAATAATATTAATAATAATAATAATAATAATAATAATAATAATAATAATAATAATAATAATAATAATGATGATGATAATAATAATTTCATTTCATTTCATTTATTTATTTATTTATTTGTACAACAAATATTCTACAATTAGTCTTTTTTATTTATTCCTCTAGCCTATGGCTAATTGAGGAAAAATCTTATTTATAAATATATTTGCTATAGTATTTATATCATAAAATACATTTTTATCCATTTATTTCTTTCATTGTTAATTTTCAATTAGTACTTATCATTATTAATTTTTTTTCTTTTCTTCTTTATTAATAAACTTGCTAAGTTTCTTAACATTTATACTATCAAAAGATATTAATTAGAAAACTATTAAATTATACATTCAATAAAAAAATTATATTAATTCAAAACCAATATCTTATTAGATCCAAATACATATAAATATGAAAAGTATTGTAAGATAATATAGCTTAACACATTGAAATAAAACATAACATAATAGAACACAGTATAAATACCTTGACCACTCCAAATATTAGGAATATTAACGAGAGTAAATATATAACAACAAAAACAGTAACAACAACAACAAAAACAATAACTCAACAATAAACAATAAATTAATCTTCGGTGGAATATTCATTTACAAACAGTTGCAAAAGTAATTTAGGGCACAACAAAGTTCAGGTTCTAATAGTGTAAATGTTTGGACTGTACCAAAGGTCTACTGTGAACGGAACTGACTGTACACCAAAGAGGGGAGAAATCTAAAAAAAACCATAACTTAACGAGTAGCATTCCTGCACTGTTTTCATATGCAACAGATTATTTAGGGTTATGTTGACAAATAAATGATATGATTCTGATTCGTTAAATATGATTGTATTTTCCTATTATTTGTAAAAATGTGTGTCAGTGTATGTGTGATAATCAGTTCTTTGTGTTTGGTGTTTATTGTAATTAACCCATGTGATTTGGATGTATAACCTAAAAGTCATTTTTGGTGTTGGTTGGTAAGTAAGTATATTGATGAGTAGGACTAATATTTTATGTTATGTTTGTAAACTAATGAAATAGTTTTTAAGGTGTGTTTTCAACTGGCTGTAATTATGTAAATGTTGTAAATCTAGATGTAATGAGTTAATTAGTGATGGGATTCTAAATTCAAGAGCTAGCCTACCATAATTATTGTAATGCCTTTGCACTTGATATTGTCTATGCCTCAAATTATATTGTACATCACGCTGAATTCTATAATCCTCATTGAAATAATGTTTACTTAGGTGTATGTATCTAGCCAAACAATCAAATTTCATTATTCCTAAATACTCCAATGGAATACTACAAAATAGTACTTTCAATATCCTTGTTATGACATTTTTTTATTGTGTTTTGACATATTCAGGGGCTAAATAGTATGGACATACCTCTATTAATATTATTATGAACTAGATATATTATGTTATCATCTGCATATTGTAATATTTTACTATGTATTTTTAAATATGGCAAATCATTTATATATATGTTAAATAGGACCGGTGATATTATACTCCCCTGTATTAAGACAAATTCCTGATTGTAACTATCACTAACAATATGTCCTACAGAGGTGCATATTTGTCTATTTTTGAAATAATCAGTAAAAAATGACATTAGTTTACCCTTTATTCCAATATTAGATATTTTACTGAGCAAAATTTTGTAATCTACTATATCAAATGCTTTTGTTAGGTCCATTGCGACAGCTATTACAAATTTATTTTCATGTAATGCCTTATTAATATCATTAGTCAAGTATTCCAAAAGGTCTATTGTAGATTTGCCTTGTACAAAGCCAAATTGACTTTCACTGATTATTTCATTTTCATATAAATATCTAGTTAGTTGGTCATTAACATAATGCTCCAGAATCTTCATTAAAATAGATATTGACCCAATAGGCTTATAGCTATTTAAATCATTCTTAGTATGTCCATTCTTAAAAATAGGCCTAACATATGTTATTTTCATTCCAGATGGAATAATACCAGTTTCAATTATTCTTTTTATTAGATGGATGAGAACATGTTTTAAATATAATATATTATTTTGTATATCTTGTGGCCTTATTTTATCTGGCCATGATGATCTTACATTTATTTTTCTTATAGCTAATATTAGTAGGTTCTCATTTATAGGCCTAAATAACATACTCATCTTACTCCCTATATTATATTTACCCTCTTTAAAACTGTTATCTAGATTAAACGACTCTCCAGTAAATTGTTTAATAATGTTCTTTGTCATATTAGAGAAATTATTATTAAATTCGTTTGACAAAAAAGTTAAGTCATCATCATTTTCAACATTAAAGTTAGATTTGATATTTTCTAATACTGTAGGCCTAGGTTTTTTATTGAAATTAATAATAATAATAATATAAAATAAATAAATAAAACTGCCTGAGATGGGTCAAGAATGAGATATGCTATAAGAAGAGCTATATGTGCCATCTACTACACTCACTTATTAACTTACCAAGAGTCACAGTACACCTTTTGCCTTTAGGCCCGATAGAGTGCCTGATTGAAATAAATATCCATTAAAAAATATTATTGGCATAAACAAGCAAACAAAATCAATACCTGAGCCTGTTCCTCAAGCTTATTGCTTGTATATGAATATTTTACTAACACTGAACTCATAGTGTGGAGCCTTCATGGAAGACAACAAACTAAAAATGATAGTTTCAATGCATGCATTTCTAAAAGAAATCCAAAAACTGATTTTGTAGGCCTAAATACTTCAAAGGTAGGATTGACAGATACTGCCTTATTCTTTAAAAAAGGAGTAGTATAAAAAACTAATGAACTTGAAAGAATACTACTAAATCTGGAAAGTTTATAGTGAAAGGCCTACAAAATATCTACAAAATTAGGGCCATTAAAGCAGAAAATACAGCGGAACAAACCAAAGAGTGCAGAGTGAAGAAACGACTACTTAAGAGGCATAATGAAAACGAACAAGAGAAGAACTACTTCATACGAGAGTTTTAAGGTAATAATATATATAAACTACCAATAAACCAGATAAATAAACTAGTGATTTATTTTTTTATTACATTTAAGGCATTTTACATATAAATTATACCTAGTTTGATTTTAGATTTTAAGCATATTAATAATAAAAAAAACTGTATAAATATATGTTTTCTATAACTTGTTTTTGTCTTCAATACTAAATATACTCAAACATTTAAAATGTTAATATTATAGGGGATTCAGACAGATTTATTTTTTGGATAGTATTAAAAGAGGGGTGTCAGTATTTCAGCCTCTAGTTTAAGGAGATGTTGCCAAGTACCACTTCATATTAAAATTTTACTTACAAAATTAACTCCATCCTTCATGTCTAATTTACTACATTTATTATTAAAAAAAATATTAATATTTATAGTAAAAGCTTAACTTGTTAGTCGTATACATTTTACTGTAACTACTTTTGAATCATTGTCGAAAAGCATTATTATTTTTTTTTAATAAATACCAATTCCAAATAAAATAAAAATAATAAATGTAAGCTGTTAAACGAATTATGTATTTATATAATATAATAATATAAAAAATGGGCTCCACAGTGGTGGCATATTTTGTTAATGTATCTCATAAAAAAAGCTTTTTAAATTTACATGGGATGAAATACTGTTGTATTAAAAAGAAACATCATTAAATGCGAATTATTGTTACTTAAGTCATTTATTTTCAGGAACAATGTGACTATTTTACTTATTTTATATCTCTTGAAGAAGCTAAACACAACATGTTAAAACAACACATACTTTGTAAAGCCTCAAAATAGTTAAAGAAACTTCTCCAAAATCTTACAAAGAAACGTCTTTTAGTAAAACTCTAACTCATTATGATTTTCTCCTGAACTTTTTGCATGTGTAGTGAAGGGATAGGTTTTATTTAAGTGTCCATTATTGGAACAAAGTGACCAATTAAATCCAAGTCAATGATCTTAACTTAAAGTAACTTACTGCTACCCATTTATCTATCTAGGTGTAACTTACTGCTACCCATTTATCTATCTAGGTGTAACTTACT
Organism: Stictocephala bisonia; assembly: GCA_035578905.1. Classification (NCBI taxonomy): domain Eukaryota; kingdom Metazoa; phylum Arthropoda; class Insecta; order Hemiptera; family Membracidae; genus Stictocephala; species Stictocephala bisonia. The sequence continues at coordinate 110,278 of JAQJVL010001416.1, read as the reverse complement.
GCTACTCATTTATCTATCTAGGTGTAACTTACTGCTACCCATTTATCTATCTAGGTGTAACTTACTGCTACCCATTTATCTATCTAGGTGTAACTTACTGCTACCCATTTATCTATCTAGGTGTAGCTTACTGCTACCCATTTATCTATCTAGGTGTAGCTTACTGCTACCCATTTATCTATCTAGGTGTAGCTTACTGCTACCCATTTATCTATCTAGGTGTAACTTACTGCTACCCATTTATCTATCTAGGTGTAACTTACTGCTACCCATTTATCTATCTAGGTGTAACTTACTGCTACCCATTTATCTATCTAGGTGTAACTTACTGCTACCCATTTATCTATCTAGGTGTAACTTACTGCTACCCATTTATCTATCTAGGTGTAACTTACTGCTACCCATTTATCTATCTAGGTGTAACTTACTGCTACCCATTTATCTATCTAGGTGTAACTTACTGCTACCCATTTATCTATCTAGGTGTAACTTACTGCTACCCATTTATCTATCTAGGTGTAACTTACTGCTACCCATTTATCTATCTAGGTGTAACTTACTGCTACCCATTTATCTATCTAGGTGTAACTTACTGCTACCCATTTATCTATCTAGGTGTAACTTACTGCCACCCATTTATCTATCTAGGTGTAACTTACTGCCACCCATTTATCTATCTAGGTGTAACTTACTGCTACCCATTTATCTATCTAGGTGTAGCTTACTGCTACCCATTTATCTATCTAGGTGTAGCTTACTGCTACCCATTTATCTATCTAGGTGTAACTTACTGCTACCCATTTATCTATCTAGGTGTAACTTACTGCTACCCATTTATCTATCTAGGTGTAACTTACTGCTACCCATTTATCTATCTAGGTGTAACTTACTGCTACCCATTTATCTATCTAGGTGTAACTTACTGCTACCCATTTATCTATCTAGGTGTAACTTACTGCTACCCATTTATCTATCTAGGTGTAACTTACTGCTACCCATTTATCTATCTAGGTGTAACTTACTGCTACCCATTTATCTATCTAGGTGTAACTTACTGCTACCCATTTATCTATCTAGGTGTAACTTACTGCTACCCATTTATCTATCTAGGTGTAACTTACTGCTACCCATTTATCTATCTAGGTGTAACTTACTGCTACCCATTTATCTATCTAGGTGTAACTTACTGCTACCCATTTATCTATCTAGGTGTAACTTACTGCTACCCATTTATCTATCTAGGTGTAACTTACTGCTACCCATTTATCTATCTAGGTGTAACTTACTGCCACCCATTTATCTATCTAGGTGTAACTTACTGCTACCCATTTATCTATCTAGGTGTAGCTTACTGCTACCCATTTATCTATCTAGGTGTAGCTTACTGCTACCCATTTATCTATCTAGGTGTAACTTACTGCTACCCATTTATCTATCTAGGTGTAACTTACTGCTACCCATTTATCTATCTAGGTGTAACTTACTGCCACCCATTTATCTATCTAGGTGTAACTTACTGCCACCCATTTATCTATCTAGGTGTAACTTACTGCTACCCATTTATCTATCTAGGTGTAACTTACTGCCTACCCATTTATCTATCTAGGTGTAACTTACTGCTACCCATTTATCTATCTAGGTGTAGCTTACTGCTACCCATTTATCTATCTAGGTGTAACTTACTGCTACCCATTTATCTATCTAGGTGTAACTTACTGCTACCCATTTATCTATCTAGGTGTAACTTACTGCTACCCATTTATCTATCTAGGTGTAACTTACTGCTACCCATTTATCTATCTAGGTGTAACTTACTGCTACCCATTTATCTATCTAGGTGTAACTTACTGCTACCCATTTATCTATCTAGGTGTAACTTACTGCTACCCATTTATCTATCTAGGTGTAACTTACTGCTACCCATTTATCTATCTAGGTGTAACTTACTGCTACCCATTTATCTATCTAGGTGTAACTTACTCTACCCATTTATCTATCTAGGTGTAACTTACTGCTACCCATTTATCTATCTAGGTGTAACTTACTGCTACCCATTTATCTATCTAGGTGTATCTTACTGCTACCCATTTATCTATCTAGGTGTAACTTACTGCTACCCATTTATCTATCTAGGTGTAACACACTGCTACCCATTTATCTATCTAGGTGTAACTTACTGCTACCCATTTATCTATCTAGGTGTAACTTACTGCTACCCATTTATCTATCTAGGTGTAACTTACTGCTACCCATTTATCTATCTAGGTGTAACTGGTGAATAAAAATACCTCTAAATTTACTGAAAAGTTACAAAATAGTTTCACCAAAACATGTTGTAAATAATTAACACAATCAGGTAGTTTATCGTTTTAATCTATATGACGGATTCAAGGCACTTCAATAAGCTTTCATTTTGAACAATGTTTTATAAGGATACAAATTTATCAATATTTATAACATATAACTATGTATTTAAGCATTTTACATCATTTGAATGATAGCATTTTGTAAAAGTGATTTTATGTTAATCTTTTTTATTTTAGTATTTCAAAGCAAACTGATAGGAACAATTTTCTTGCTGTAATTTTGCATGCATATTAATAAAAATGGTCTTGTGGAGTTTTTTTTAACAGTTACATACGGTATGTCATGTCACGTTTAGAATTCCATACAGATTCATATGAAAGTTTAATAATTCATCAATTGGTAGTCAGAGCTAGTATGTTGTATAGTGAAGATAAATGAGTGTCAGGCTTGTGTGCTAGTTAAAGATCAGAATAATTGGAATCTAATGAAAATCTGTAGGTCGGTTAGATTCCCTGGCTATTGGACCAGGGCTATTGGCTATGTTGGGCTATTCTAAATTATCCAACATAAATGGCCCTTTCTAAGGAACAATGCAAGCCTAGTTAGTAGCAATGACTACAATCACTCATTTAATCTAATTACAGTCGCTTGACCCTCATATTTAACCATATCTCTACATTCGGCGACTCAATGATGAAATATGAACTATAATCAATATCCAAATCTCATTGTTGTAATCATTTTTGAGATTAAATAATGCAATCACTTAACTTTATATTCTTTAACGTATTAAATTGGTATAAACTCCTATTAAATACTGTTCATATTAAAATACATCAATTATTGTAAAAAATATTTAAACTGATGTTAATAAATATACACATTATCATATGACAACATTTTCTGAATTTCAAACTTTTTTTAGAGTGAATGAGTATTAACAGTAAAAGTGAATTATAAATATTTATAGCCATTTACAACTATATAACTAATAAGAAATAGCAAGTCAAGCTCATTTCAGTTACAATTATTCTCTCCTTTTTCGAATGTATTATTAATCAGACCATCAGCATCTTAACCTAACATTGAACAATCTTAATTTTGTAGAATGGTTTATTAATTTTTTGTTAAGATTCTACTATCAGAGAAAAACTGTAATAGCAAAATTGTTTTTGAGTCCTGTATATCTAGATAACAGTCTGCGTGTTATCTAGTTAACTTATAGGTGGTAAATTTTAAGGGATCGTATATTTTGACGAAAAGATGAGCAAAAGTAGGTGAAAAAAGTTCATACAACGCACAATTCCATACATGGAGTACAACTCATTGTTAATCTTATTACACACTATATACTCCTTTTCCTTATTTTTTTTATAATTATTATACAGTATAAGCGGTATTTTAGATAAATAACATTTTTTTTATTTTATCATTCATATCAACGTCAATAGCACTTTTCATTAAACATTTAAACGTCCGTTTTATCATGGGACAATATACTAATCCAATCAAGCTAAATTTATGTTGATCTCCCAGGACTTGAACCCACGACATTTTGCATTGAAGTCAGGATTCCTAACCGTTAGGCTATCGAGAGGCCCTGCTTTCAATTTTTTGTTTTGAAGATTAGGTAACAAGAAACATTTAACAGTGCCACTGGCACATAAGTTCCACTTTTGTTTCTGTTTGTGGGAAAACGTAAAATAAGAGTGGTATATTTAATATGACGATGTTTTATACTTGTAGTACCTCATTAAAAAAAGTATTTTTAAAATTAAATAATAGTTTAGTCATTAATCTGACAGTAACAACACTTCTTTATTCAAGCGTTTATGATATAGCATAAAATATTACAGCGATATTGCTATATGCTTATTTCAACTACAAGACAGATGATAAGATCGAACGTAAATTGATGTACTTTACATATGACGGGTAGTCAAAGGTATTTGCAGTTTATCAACGTCAGTTGGGGAATCACTTGCAATATTTATGTGTTCAACATGGAATGGCTGATAACAACGTCACTTCAATGATGTATGTTACACCTTCATTATATGTTCAATATTGCTAAATGCTCATTTCAACTACAAGACAGATGATTCCATCGAACGTAAATTGATGTATATTACATATAACGGATAGTCAAAGGTATTTGCAGTTTATCAACGTCAGTTGGGGAATCACTTGCAATATTTATGTGTCCGTCACTGTATGGTTGATAACAACATCCCTTCAATGATGTTTATGAATTACTTCATCTCATGTTAACTTCATACAATTCATTTTAATAAATATTGTTTCAACTAATACCTTTTATGTTTAAGCCCGTACAGGTTTATTAAATATTGTTTCAACTAATACCTTTTATGTTTAAGCCCGTACAGGTTTATTAAATACTGTTTCAATTAATAACTTTTCTGTTTAAGCCCGTACAGGTTTAATAACTACTGTTTCAATTAAGAACTTTTCTGTTTAATACCAAACAGGCTTAGTAAATTCTGTTTCAATTAATAACTTTTCTGTTGTACCCCGTACAGGTTTAATAAATGTTAAATTATACTATACTTATTTTCAAATTTGCCAGTTGGGTTCATTCTTTGAAATAAAATAATAAGTGTTCATATTTGAGTGAAAATTAAGCAATTCATAGTATTTTAGAATTTTAATCACAGCACGGAAATTGTTTATTTGCCAATATCTTGTCGTTGCTGACGGCCTGATAATAGTTATTTTATACAATAATGTATGTAGTGTTTTTAATAATGCAAAAGTACACGATACTCGTTATTTTAAAAAATGGAAAAGATATACGACCCATATATTTTAATGTGTGCTTACAAAGTTAATGTAAACATTATTAGTTTAATATATTTAATTATGAAAGTAAAGGTATCGTTTTTATTTATACTTATGGCTTCAGGTAATGTTGCATAAGTCTGAATATTTTTTTCTTGCAAGTGTAATAGCTCGATTTGTATAAGAATTGGTTAAAGACAGAATAAATACAAAACTACAAGTTCTCCCTTCAGTATTTCCGTTGCCTAATTATCTGCACGTTCCTCACACAATCCAAACCAGTCATGAGTCAGCAGGAATTGTGTTAGATTGAGCAATTTTATTTCTTATAATATTTACTATTACGAATCATAAAACGTAATATATACATGCTGTCATGTGTTATTATAAAATCAAAACTACTGTTCTCTATAAAATATCAAATTACTGCGATCAAACAGATTTTTTAAAACTAATATTGTAATCAGGTGCTACATTTAATCGTTGTAGTGCTAACTTTCATTACAACACTCTTAAGTATGATTTTTTTAAATATAAATTCCTAACATATACAATATCACATACGTTACTCTGTAGAGTAAAACTACTCATCTATACTACAAAAATTCAGTTGTGTTAGTATCAATAATATACAGATTTTATGTAGAAAATAATTATTCGCAAAAACATTTACAAATATGCTATCAGTAAAATGTGGTAGTTATGTAATATATAAAAAATGATATAATAGTTTTTTTAATTCGGTCACACATTCTTTCTGGCATCGTAGACCAAGTCAACCAGCCAAACTTCCATAAATAACATGAAAATAATAAGCCATAAGAAACGTGAATTATTACCTAGCCACATTAAATACTGTATTAATAATTATTGACAGTTCATAAAATTTATTATTAAATATAAATCATAGATGTTTACCAAATAATTTCAAACTATTTAATTATTTTATACTTTCCCCAAACTATTTATGTTATTCTGTTGCGTGTTTACTTACACGAAATAATATATTTATGTAAAAAAAAAAAAAAATGCTGAAAAGGTAAACATGGTTTAGTTAATTTTATCGCAATATTTTGTACTTTTACTGTAATAAATTTGAGTTTCAAGACGTTCACAAGTATTGTACTTTTACCAACACATGCAGTGCTATTCAAGAAACTATTCTTGTTTAAAATGGAACGTTAAAATAGAAAGAAAATGAGTAATATTTTCATTGTTTTATGATGAAATGCTATGTAATATCTAACTTGACAAGTAGTGTGAATTTATAAATTACCAATACACTTCATAACGTAATACTGTCAAATAAATCAAAATAATTATTTTAATTGAAGATGAATAATCATTATTGAAATTCATATATCACTTCAAATAATAATCAAACATTCTTCAAATCACCACAGATTCACAGTTTGAATATTTAACATGCAATTTGTTTAACCCCAAAATCATAATGGTATTAAAAGACAGCTATTTTTATGGAAAATAAGCGTTATTTATTTCTCATAAAATTGATGTCTAGAGCCATTCAACTAGTTGGCATAAAAAATATTAGCATGTTGTATCAATATTCGTGGTAGGGAATGAGTTTCTAATAACACATTTAGAACAGGGATTGGTGATACTTCCAATCTTGGAAGTATATGTGAGGTATGACATTAAACTAGTCATGTGATTGTGAAGTAGAGGCCTTCGAAGGATTACATAGAAAACTACTTTCTCTTGTGCTCTTAGAATGGGAGTAGTTCAGTCTGAACATCACTGGCTACAGAGAAGAAATTAAATACACCCTACGTGGCATTTTCTTTAAAATCAAAAGTGTCTAGTTGTAACTCTATTCCCAAATAATTTCTTGAAACAATGATGTTCCTACAAATAATTTCTTGAAACAATGATGTTCCTACAAATAATTTCTTGAAACAATGATGTTCCTACAAATAATTTAAACGCATAACAGAGTTATAAATTATAAACTGAGGAAATCTCATCTTTAATGCATGCAATCATACGGCAATGCAGGTAGGGTTAGACCCTGTGGGCCGTGTTCTCTCCCAAACAATACTTGTTTATGTGTGGAAATCTGCATTAAAACACAATATTACTAAAAAAAATGCCTAAAATCAAATAAGACATTTCTCTCACCAACTTGTTTACCCATGTCTGTTACGGTTGAGTGACTGTAAGTACTTACTACTGTAATTTAAAATTACGCCCAATTTGTAAGATTTGCTGATTTTTCAGAATTTTGAAATCCTAAAATGTCTCTGTGAGATAAACTATTCTATAAATTACGTTATGAATCAATCTTTGTATTTTCAATGACTATATGTGGGAAAATCCATTTTTCATAAAACAAAATTAAGTGATATAAAAATATAATGCCATCTTGCATTTTTAGTGAATAGACTATTAAAAAGATATACTGTAAATTTTCCTTTCATATTAAAAATACATAAAAAATAATATGAAAAAAAAAATAATAAAAAATAGCTATTGCAAATGGATACAAAGCAACAATGATTGATGAAATTGGAAGTAGAATAAAAAAGAAAATAGAAAACAAAATTCGAGACGATAGACGAACAACACTTAAAAAAGAAAAATCCGATAAAGAACAAAAGAAGTATGTATCCATCCATTACAATGGGCCGTTTACACAAAGAGTTGGTAATAGATTTAAGAAATTCAATTTATCAGTAGCTTTTAAGACTTGTAATACTATGTCCAACATTTTACACCCGAATATTGAAAGTGAAGATAAATTTAATAATTCAGGAATATATAGGATTAACTGTAATGATTGTAATATGTTTTTCATAGGTCAGACTGTAAATTTTAGCAAAAGATATAAAAACCATGTCTCTGCTTTTAAAAATAATAAACCTGAAAGATCTAATGTAGCTAAACACCTTCTGAACTGTACCCACAGTTTGAATAAAATAGATGAAAATGTAGATATTCTAAAATTTTGTAAGAAGGGTCGTAACATGAATGCTTGGGAAGAGTTATTTATTTTTAAAGAAAAATGTAAGGATCGTGATAAATTAATGAATGAACAGGTTAATTTTGATTCCGAAATAGTTTTTAATAATGTATTTTCAGCGAATAAAAGAAGAAAAGTAACAGACAATAGGAATTAACCAATAATATCACAGCAGCCGCCATTTTGACGATTCCAGCCAATGAGGTCACGTGATCATAGGCCTATAAATTGAGTTGTTGAACACAGTTTTCCATTCTTTTGTGAATCCCTCTGGTCTGAGGAAGGTGAGCGTGGTTCACCGAAATCGATCACCATAATATTTGTGCATTTTGTGCTTGTATTGTAGTATATTTGTGCATTTTGTGTTTATATTGTAATAAATTTGTGTTGTGTGACGTTTACTTGTACTGTATATGTACCAACACGTATTATGCTAATTAAAAAACTATTTATAAAAAATAACGATTAAAAAAAACTCAAAGCGATTTGTTATAAATCTTATAGTGATCTTATAATTCTTGATTGTTTTATTTATTTTCTGATAATCTTAAATGCTTTTGTTATTGTAGTCGACATATATAATAAGTTTCACTATATTTGAAATAAATTTATGTTTATATTCTTTATGCAACTGTTGTTTAAAACTCGTTGTACAGTTTTTAACCCAAAAATTAAACACAAAACCCAAATTCATCGTTAAATACCGTTTAGATATATCTTTAATCGTTCTTGTACGCATGAGGTTACTTCACTTAACTATCTTTATAGTAATAATAATTATATGAACAAACTTAAGTTATATAAACTATTACCATTTGAGAATATGAAGAACATTATAAAATAATTTTAATATAATGCTCACAAATAAATAAGTATTATACTGTACTTCATGACAGTAGAATGTCTTTGTTGCTATGAAATGCTAAGCGTCCATACCAACCCTGGTTATAACCGATGCAGAACCACACAATATTCAGTAGTGCCAACAGAACACATTCAGCACTCAATGACAAATAGGGATTTTCCCATATTGGTTGTTGTGTTTACTAGCATTTTGGATGTAAATATAGGACTTGTTAAGTTAGTCCTACACATGGAGAAGTGAAACCTCTACTAATATACTGCATTAAAACTTTAATTAAATTAAGAAGGACAATGTTCAACATGAAATGATGAACACAATTTAAATGAAATATTTACAGATATGAAATAAAACTAACATATATGACGTAAATTATATACATTATTTTCATGGAAGGCGTATTTGAAATATTTTACATTTATAAACAGAGAACTTACAAAGCCTAAAGATCCTTGCTTAATATAGTTATGCAAAGTTCAGAATAACATCCCTGAAAACTTATTCATTTATATATTTATACATTTCCTACTTAATATATTACGATTGGCATGGTCAATTAAATGTTATTCATAAGATGTCCGCTTAGTTGTTATCATCAACGTGGATACTACTGAAGAAGTTTTGGGTGCCCATGTGAGGTCGTAACCAGTGTCTGTGCGGGGAAAGGCGACGAAAGATATGTGTGATGGATGTATGCTACCAATTGCGGGGAACGGGGCGATAATGAACCCGGATTAAATGCGCGGTTATAGAGTGAATTGAATAGCAAAAGATTAATTACCAGAGGCCGTGTGAGATCATCGCTGGCTAATAATCGTCGCCTGTTCCACCACGTTAGAAACGCGCGGGCTGGTACAATGGTGTCGGCCGCGTGAGTGCTAATTGACGATGCCTAGCAATCACAACCAGCTTTGATCAGCACTAAGAGTGATCTACCTTAACGGTAATATAATTACATGTTAATTGAGACATTAAATATAATGGTAAAATAACTGGTTGGCTGCGATCCCCTCGTGCCCTAGACTTCCCAATCCCTACATTTTAATTGACTGATTAAATCCTACCCAGCGGAACTACTCCCCCCCCCTTAATGGTTAATTTAGCCTGATCTAGTCATAATGAATTTAGTAAAGCTCTAATCTAAAAACATAGCTGGCGAGTGAGCGGCCGGAGTCTTCCTCGTCCTGGCGCTGACTCTGTCCGACGCTCTGACAACCACTGCGTTGCGACGACTGCCGACAACTGCGTACACCGCACCCTTCCCAGATCCTCGCGCATGCGCACGCGATAGTTGCATCTCTCACCGCGGGTGGCGCTCGCCACAATCTCCCCCCCTAAAAATGTGTTTTTTTTTTTTTTTTTTTTTTAGGTGGGAGGTAAGGAAGATGTGGGGCTCAGCTTGTCTGGCTCAAATCCTGGGGGGTCCGAAGAGTCCGCTTCTCCTCCAGCAGGGAGGTGCCCTAAGTTCGAAAGTGATTCTGCGGGGATGCGTTGTAAGTTGTCAACAGTTGGTTGGTTGATGCAGCGGTCAGTGTTCTAAAGTTCTTCTCTTTTTCCCCCTTTTTTGTTTTTTAAATAGAAGGTAAGGTGTGTCGGCTCGCGCGGCAAAATAACTACTTAACTCCTTATGATCCTAACAGTAAAACTTATCCTAACCATTTTGCTGGAACTAAAACTAAATCTGAAGTGGTGCGGGAGTGTGTCAGCGAAATGGTGTCTATAGTAGGATGGATCCGATTGGTATCACACCTTCCACCGGTTCTGATCACGTAGTGTGGATTCGCCACTCTTTGGTTAGCTGATACTTGTATAGGGCTAATAGCCATTATAGTGGGTTAGCCGTAACAGCGGCTGTGTGCACTACATAATAGTGATTCAAAATAGATGCAGCAACTTCTGGTGGGGCAACCCATGCCTCAAGGTAGTTGAATGCGCCACTACCCGCCATAGTTGGAGGTCAGATGTGGTAATCCATGCCGAAATGCAATAAGATGACAATGTGCTTCACACTATGAGATTGGTATATAGACCAATAGTGGTCGGACAGCTGAATTACTGCCCCTCCTCAATCCAGGGCTCAGCCGATGGACGATAGGATAGCTGAAAGGCGGGTGGTCGTTGTTCATAGATGGCGTGACTGGAATGACATCCCTTGAATTGGTTGAACCAGTTGACTCACACTTAGTTATCAATCCGCAAGTCGCTGACACATGCCCTTATCGGACGCAAATCTCCCCCGCGACTATCTTAAATGGTAAAGTAATTCTAATTATTCGCTAATTTGAAAGAAAAGAAATTGACTTGATTTAAATTAGTTATGGTTGACTAAAAAAACGTGAATTACAGCAAAATACTAATATAATAAAGGTTAAAAATAAATAAAAAATATTAATATAAAATGAAAATTAAATCTGAAAGCTTTATATTAAATACAATAATTGAAATTAGTAAACTTAGCTCTATTGTTTGACACACGTTACACTTCCCTTGAATCTGTGCTTATTAAATATATTGGTAAATAAATGCTGGAGAGAAACACTGCCTAGTCTGTACGTACGTCGATCGTTAGCAAACGCGATGGGAAAACTGTCGGTGAAAAAAGGTAAACATTAAGTTGGTCTGTATGTGAGGTTGGTAATGTATAGAAACATCTCAGGTGACTCTAGTAATGGATTACTTTTTAAGCTGTTGACAAGTGGAGGTGAAGGTAGGATATTAATTATTAAATTAATTATTAAGGTTGATTATCAAATTTTAAATGTGGTTATGTTAAAATTAAAGTGACCTAATAGATTGTGGCTTGGGCCAATTCCCCATTGTGGTGTATTGTTGTAGCGTCCGTCTGTCTGTTGTTCTAGGTCTCGCAGCCGAACAATGGAATGCGATAAGACCGTCGCTCGACTATGTCTTCCGCCCTATTACTTCCAAGAATACTTGTTTGGGCTGGGTGCAGTCTATTCCTACATTGACCGCGCTCCCAAATAATATACTAGGCTTTAATCTTACAGCTATATTAAATTATATGCCAACACCCCGAATAGATATATATAATACAATATTTAATACTAGAAAATTCAATTCTTATAACTAATTGGCTCATTGTCAATTCTGACATGTTTGTCTTGCTCCTAATGATCGTCCCTAATACATCGCGCTAAATAACCTTGTTTCATACACTTAACTCTATTGTACTACTAAATTTAATCTGCCCGTATCCCTGGCTCATTGTTGGCATCCCTAAGTACTAAATAGATAAGAAAAGTGATAGTCAGAACAGAGATAGTCATGTGTAAGTGTGACGACGAACGTTGTACTACTATGTGTGAGTGACGTGTGCATGTGCGTGTGGGTGTGTGTGTGTGACACTGCGACTATCCTGAGGCGTGTCGACTCACCTCACGATGGCTTATCCGCCAGCTGTGTGCCGGGCAAGCAGCATAAACAAAAGTGAATTACGAAAAAAAAACACAAAAATATTTCCCAGCTTTTGTTTATACTGGAATTAAGGGACTTATGAAATGATTTCTTTAACCTAATTGATAAAAAAAATTAAAACTTGCCACGGTCACAGCGGCTTAGCAGCGTGTTCCCTAACAACGATGTATAAAATGGTAAAGAACTTTCGGCGCCTCACGTCAACAGGACGTCGGGCAATTTGTAGGGAAGTCCTCGTAAAGAAATCCCTTAGACTCAAACGCCCGACCCCGTGGTAACTAGAGGTGTCGCTTGGAAGAAAATTTAAACGCGGGAAGACGTGTTGATAGAATGAAGTAAAGGAAAAGAAGATAGAACTTAAGAGCTACACTAACCTAGGCTAGGGACCGTCGCATAGCACTCACCCGGCCATATTAAAACTGGGGTTGAAAAAAACCTTTTAACTGAGAAACGTGCGCCGACGTTACAAAGTTTCCCGTTGCCGGCTTCACTAACTGCACGGTGACCGGTGTGGTGAATCGGGCTATCACACACGGGTTGGACCATTGTGGCATGAGTTTGTAATTTACGTTATCCGCCGCTTTGGACTGGGGATGTAGTCTGTACATAACCCAATCACCCGGTTTGAAGTTATGGGGTTTCTTATCCCTGTTGTAGTACGCCTCGCGCTTTTGCCTCGCGCGACGCAGGGCGTCTAACGCTTGCCTCCAGCGCTGTTCCGTTGGAATCTGCGGGGCCGAGGGCACTAGCTCGTCGAGCCTCCACGCTAATTGAAGCGGATGTTTAATTTCCCTACCCAGGAACAAGCTAGCAGGCGTTGCACCTGTGCTGTCATGCTGGGCGGAATTGAAGGCCACCTGAAACCAATGTAGGTTCTGATCCCATGTCCGATGATCCGCCTGGTGGTATATCCGCATGGCGACTTTCAGATTTTTATTCACCCGCTCCACGTTATTGGCGCTGGGGTGGTACGGAGACGTGAAAATGTGGCGAATCCCGAAATCCATGCACATGTCCGTTAATACCCGGGACTTAAAATTTGGTCCGTTGTCCGACACTATGCTTTCCGGGAACCCGTAGTGAGAAAATATGTTGGTTCTTTGTCAGTAATTTAACTGTGGTTGCGGCTGTCTGATTTTTGGCGGGCAAGAGAAAGATGAACTTAGAGAATGCGTCGACTACCGATAATAAATATGAATTTCCCGCCTTTGATCTGGGTAACTTTCCCACATAATCAATGAAAATTTTTTGAAAAGGGCGGGTCACTACCTCGGACGCCATTAGTCCCACCTTGGTGTTAATTTAGCCTGATCTAGTCATAATGAATTTAGTAAAGCTCTAATCTAAAAACTTAGCTGGCGAGTGAGCGGCCGGAGTCTTCCTCGTCCTGGCGCTGACTCTGTCCGACGCTCTGACAACCACTGCGTGGCGACGACTGCCGACGACTGCGTACGCCGCACCCTTCCCAGATCCTCGCGCATGCGCACGCGATAGTTGCATCTCTCACCGCGGGTGGCGCTCGCCACATCTGGATATTATCTAGGGAAGAGAACTGAGTAACCCACTTTATAAAGAAGCTGAAAATTAGAGCAAAAATATGTGGTTTGGATTCTATGGAAATATGTAGGTCCCAAAGTTGCTCTAAGGGCTGATAATAACTAGTTCTTTGTAAGGAACAGTTAAGCTTGGTTAGTAACAGAGATTTCATTTGTTCATATACATTCATCACACTAATTTTCCCCTCGTATTCGTCTATTTATCTATGATCGGTGTATTAATAATGGCTTTGATTATAGTATTACGTAAAACAATTTTTAACTCACTAATTAAACTATGGTGGTGTAATTATATAAAAAAATGGTTAATTACAATTTTTAGTATTGAATCTATGTTATCATAGTTTACGTACAACTGTTACAAATAAACAGAAAAACTCACTTGCAAAAACTACACTGGAACACTGTTCTGTCGATACATAATTGGAAGAGCAAGAGTGGTAAACATAAACACAAACTTAATGGCGTGTAAGGTTAGTAGTGTGAGAGATGGAGAACGTAAACCCCCACAGTTCTCCTCCAACGGATGTGTGCAGCAAAGTGCATATTAAATTTGCTTCAGAATAATTACACTGAATAATTAGTACTACTACGATGAGATAACTCTTTTTAGGTTATTTGTTTTGGTTTTTGAAATTATATTTATTAATCTTAAATGGTAATTCTGATTGGAAAATATATTTACAAAAATGCTGTTTATACTGTATATTAAGAAATTAGCATATGAAATGATTTATCATTGAAACACCTAAATAAACATTTATTTTATCTGTGACATTTCCTTTATGGATTAGATTCGTTATGGAGCCATACAAATTCATAGTTTGTAGAAATATCCAATAGATAACCCGTAATTATTATTGGATATAATTAAGACGGGTTAATATATATGTCACTCATAATTTATTATATTTCAAGCAAGCTTTCCACTAAAATGTATACGATAGAGAAAATTATAAAACTAAATTGTTATCAGTTATATTATCCAAATTTAATTGTTTTTATAGAGAACCCCATGCCTTTGGAACGACACTTGTTAAATCTGTGTGTTTTGGCGACTGAGAGGCTGATTGCGTCAAGACTGTAATTAGAGGTAGGCAGGCTCCTTATGACAGTTGTAGTGTCCCACGTACCCACTCATACATGGGTAAAATAGTAGAATATATAAGACCCACGATAAGAGGATGGATAGAAAATAGAAAATGGAAGAGTTGACAGTTTTAAACGTATTTTGAGTAGTGAATGTTTTTATACAGCCTGTTTTTTTTCAATACCTCAGTACGTGTGTGGGGTTTTCAGTACTACAGTAAATATTAAAAGTGCTTACCATTTATTCATATTATCAAAAGTGCAGCAAAGACGCGCTGTGGTTTACGATAGCTTCCATGACCCCACACTGCTATCTCCCAGTTTTATTTAGTTATTGTTTTTGATTTAACCAGTTTTCTTTTACAGTGAGTATTTAATACCTCACTACCCTCAAGTAAGCTGAAGGCAAAACTTAAGGACATTGCCCAATTCCCATGGGACGCCCATGACGTCACCCTACCTGGGTTACTTAAAACTATGTATTAACAGTTATAGGGTCCCGAAAAGGTCCGTTTGTAGCAGAGGAGTTTAATAAAGGTCTGACATGTCGTGATGGTCTTGTTCGTCATGTGTTAGATAGGGGTTTGCTATTATGCGGACATGGAAGTCCATGCCCTCTGTCCATATCCAAGTGTTTGTAACACGTTGATTAAAGAAGAACAGATTGTTTAAAAGTTGATGTCCCTCGACGCCATCTCCATGTTCAGTAATTGTCGTACAGTACAAGTGTACTGTACGATTGTGAAAGGGAAAGGTGTGTATTGCCCTATGGAAACGTAAAAAACCTTTAATATTGCAAGCTGTAGTATCTATCATAGCAGTCTTAGAAAGGTCTGTTGTAGATTTAGATAAACTTTACGATGTCATGTATTACTCACTATACTATGTACAAAAGTGGTTTTCCGTTAGTAAACAAAGACATAAACGCGTTCAGGAAATAGGTATAAGGCATGTCCATTAACACTTGTAAGATACTTGAAAACCTAAGGTAGAAGTCTAAACATTAAAGGTTTCGTCATAATATGCAAAAGTGTACCTTCTAATAAACTATGCAGGCTTAACTAGACCTAAGTCAGTAGAACAATACCTAATAGACTGTACAACCAACTTTTCTGTTGGTGCAATTAATACAATGATCGGATCTCACAGCTTGGTTCTTATATTATAGTGTACAAAGACGATTCAAGACTAATCACACGGTACTTTATTTGCCCCTCACCAAATAAAATGCATTAACCATCCTCTTATAAACGCTTTAAACCATCTCCAATGTAGGCCTCAGATGAAAACAGGCTATGAGCCATTTAAACTTGAACAGAATTACAAAAAGACAGTAATAACTTATTGACACATTACAATATATTCAGTAAAATCAATTGATATTCTCCTTATTTCCAATTACCATACGTAATACATAGAATCTTTTTCATCAATTTGTGCTTTATATTTAAATTATTACAAGTAAACTTAATTTTAACAAAGTTTCACCTACTTGTTTTGTTGTAAAGCCCATAATCCGTACATGCTAATACATTACATCGATCTTACGGTAATAATGAGAGATCATACATCAAAATTATACCCTATTTCTTAAAGTCCTTATAGTTTAGGTAGGATCTTAAACAATACGTATAACATTCATAGCTTAATACCATATCAAATTACATTCATACACACTGAAGTCACAAAATAAAGTTAACAATCCACATGCCCATCAACACATTACCTCCAAGTAGAGGGCTTACACCCAATACAAGTTTTCATTAAGTCACACCGAAACAGCAATCTTATAACAAGTGAAAGTATGCAGTCCCTCTGTACATACGTTCATCGACTTTAAACGAAGTATATTAACCAATAATACTTTTAAAACTTTTACATGTCAAGAGACACCCTAACCTTAGTCTACCGAATTATTGTATGCTAATCAACCTAAACTTACAAATAACAATTATAATATCTACAAACATATGATAAATTAAGTGTAATAACCTCAAACACAAGGTGATTCCTCATACTTTATACACACCGTAGCAATACGCTATTTACTGTACCTGAGACCTTAATCTTACAGGTATGGGTCCTGAACGAGTGTAGATGAACGAGTTTAGTCTCTGTCACTAACTAAGGCTGCTGAACCCTTTGATTATCACCTACTAACAACACATTAGTCAGGGAAACTATGACAAACTATGGAAACTATGGAACCCAAACTCCTTAAAATTTAGTTAAAATGCCCATAAACCAGGTTACTTGTGTACAAAATATGTTATAATTTCCTAAAAGCATTAAAATACAGTTCCATAACAACGATATTCCCCCCAAACAATAAAAAACCCTGTTCAAGCTCAAAACAACGTACAAAACTAACGTAACTCCTGTAAATTAATTGTTTAACCTATATAGCTATTCAGTTGACTCCAATCAGCTGGCAAAGAGTAAGTAGCCAATAGGAATAAATTCTCTATAATGTCCACACTTTAAGTCTAGTTTTAACAAAATTTAGTACTAATGATCCGTTACACATTAAACAAATAAATGAATAGTCAGTCGAAATGTGTCTATCGAAGAAACCTTGGTATTAACAGTAAGAAAGTTTGGTTTCTTTTGACTGTAAAATACTCGATCACAAAATGTATATTCACCACTCTCAGAGACCCAAACACATGGAGAACCTAGAACACACTACACCCTTGATAGATCACCTTCCTATTCATTACATAAGGACCCTGACCGTCCATCTACCTATCCATAAGCACATGTACAAGACACCTACCAAGCTCCATAACCCTTCCTATCCCGTAGTAAGACTCCCTTACCCACTCAGCCAACACACAGTTATCTTTACAGACCAACTTCCCTCTAAACACACAATATTAATGACACTCAACCTACTGTACATTCAAGACCTTCCACCTATCCAACACACATGCACAAGATACCTACCAAGCTCCATAACCCTTCCTATCCAGTAGTAAGACTCCCTTACCCACTCAGCCAACACACAGTTACCTTTACAGACCAACTTCCCTCTAAACACACAATATTAATGACAGACAACCTACTTTACATTCAAGACCTCCCACCTATCCAACACACATGCACAAGACACCTACCAAACACCAATACCCTTCCTATCCAGTAGTAAAACCCTTCTACCCACTTATCCAACACATAGTCCTCCAGATAGACCACTCACCCCTTCTGACATACAATACATTTGACACGCCACTTACTTAACATACAAGACTGACCATACACCCTACATAGAAGACGTTTGATTATCCACTCACCTACGCAATACACACAAAACACTTGTTTGATCACACACCTATTTATCAAACAGAAGCCGACACCCACCCCACCTTCCCAAAGCATAAGACTCTTGAAGGATCACCTACCAAACATACAAAAATCATGATGAACAAACTACACACTGCGCAGACATGACCTAATATACCATCATACTAACATGAAAACAGTCCTATTTATACACCTCCACCTACCCAATATACGTACCACACACCATACATACAATACTTATGTTTAACCACTCACATACTAAACACACAAGACTCTTGATTGTCCATTCATTAACGTAAAACATGTGGATGACCTATGGACCAAACTAACATAAATCCTGATATTTCACACACCTAGCCCTTTTATATACTTTGGACGGTCCACTTACTCATTACACAGTCCTGTTGATAGACGTGACGAGTAGGTGTCACATTCCCAATGTTCTTAACACACAAGTCTTTTTACGACCACTTATCTACAATACATAACTCACGATAGACCTACCACATACTCTGTAAACATGACTTAATAGAAATACCCTTTACAAAACACACTGTCCCTTGATAAAACACCCACCTAATCAGCACAAAAGACTTGATAGAACACCTACCTAGCATTCAAGACATACCACACATTTTACATCAACCATCTACATACTCAACAGAAAAAAAGACCAACCACACACTCTACACATAAGACTCTTGGCTGGTCATTCATGGAACATTCATGGAAGACCTACCTACCAAACATCCAACACTCTTGACTTACCACTCACCTATTCAACACTTCTGATACACCATTCACCTGAACATTACATAAAACCTTAGATTGACACCCAACATCCATGGAAGACCTACCTACCTACGTAACATCCAACACTCTTGACTTACCACCCACCTACTCAACGCCTCTGATACACCATTCACCTAAACATTACATAAAACCTCAGAATGACACCCATCATTCATGGAAGACCTACCTACCAAACGTACAACTTGATCGACCACCCACCTACACATCACACACAGTACCCTCGATAGATCACTTAACTACCTATTACATGAAGCCTCCGATTGACTCACAATCCTAACATTCATGAACAACCAACCTTCCAAACATACGACTCGACCACCAACAAAAAAACAAGACTTCACGTATAACCACCTATTTAACATACAAGACCAACCACACACCATACAATAATGACTTAACATGAACAACCCACCTACCACCTACATAACATCCAACACTCTTGACTTACGACTCAACTACTCATAACACAGATAGACTTCGTAACCAACAGGGATTGGTGAGACTTCCAATCTTGGAAGTATATGCGAGGTATGACATTAAACTAGTCATGTGATTGTGGAGTAGAGGCCTTCTAAGGATTACATAGAAAACTACTTTCCCTTGTGCTCTTACAATGGTAGTAATTCAGTCTGAACATCACTGGCTACAGAGAAGAAATTAAATACACCCTACGTGGCATTTTCTTTAAAATCAAAAGTGTCTAGTTGTAACTCTATTCCCAAATAATTTCTTGAAACAATGATGTTCCTACAAATAATTTCTTGAAACAATGATGTTCCTACAAATAATTTCTTGAAACAATGATGTTCCTACAAATAATTTAAACGCATAACAGAGTTATAAATTATAAACTGAGGAAATCTCATCTTTAATGCATGCAATCATACGGCAATGCAGGTAGGGTATAGACCCTGTGGGCCGTGTTCTCTCCCAAACAATACTTGTTTATGTGTGGAAATCTGCATTAAAATACAATATTACTAAAAAACAAAATGCTTAAAATCAAATAAGATATTTCTCTCACCAACTTGTTTACCCATGTATGTTACGGTTGAGTGACTGTAAGTACTTACTACTGTAATTTAAAATTACGCCCAATTTGTAAGATTTGCTGATTTTTCAGAATTTTTAAATCCTAAAATGTCTCTGTGAGATAAACTATTCTATAAATTACGTTATGAATCAATGTTTGTATTTTCAATGACTGTATGTGGGAAAAATCCATTATTCATAAAACACAATTAGGTGATTAAAAATATAAAGCCATCTTGCATTTTTAGTGAATAGACTATTAAAAAGATATACTGTAAATTTTCCTTTCATATTAAAAATACATAAAAAATAACGATTAAAAAAAACTCAAAGCGATTTGTTGTGAATCTTATATTTATCTTATAATTCTTGATTGTTTTATTTATTTTCTGCTAACCTTAAATGCTTTTGTTATTGTAGTCGACATATATAATAAGTTTCACTATATTTGAAATAAATTTATGTTTATACTCTTTATGCAACTGTTGTTTAAAACTCGTTGTACAGTTTTTAACCCAAAAATTAAACATAAAACCCAAATTCATCATTAAATACTGTTTAGATATGTCTTTAATCGTTCTTGTACGCATGAGGTTACTTCACTTAACTATCTTTATAGTAATAATAATTGTATGAACAAAATTAAATTATATAAACTATTAACATTTGAGAATATGAAGAACATTATAAAATAATTTTAATGTAATGCTCACAAATAAATAAGTATTATACTGTACTTCATGACTTAGTAGAATGGCTTTGTTGCTATGAAGTGCTAAGCGTCCATACCGACCCTGGTTATAACTGATGCAGAACCACACAATATTCAGTAGTGCCAACAGAACACATTCAGCACTCAATGACAAATAGGGATTTTCCCATATTGGTTGTTGTGTTTACTAGCATTTTGGATGTAAATATAGGACTTGTTAAGTTAGTCCTACACATGGAGAAGTGAAACCTGTACTAATATACTGCATTAAAACTTTAATTAAATTAAGAAGGACGATGTTCAACATGAATGGATGAACACAATTTAAATATGATATTCATCATTTTAACATTTTATTTATTGAAATATTTACAGATATGAAATAAAACTAACATATATGACATAAATTATATACATTATTTTCATGGAAGGCGTATTTGAAATGTTATACATTTATAAACAGAGAACTTACAAGGCCTAAAGATCCTTGATTAATATAGTTTTGCAATGTTCAAAATAACACCCCTGAAAACTCATTTATTATTTAATTATATATTTATACATTTCCTACTTATTATTTTATGATTGCTACTGGCTCGGTCAATTAATTTTTATTGATAAGATGTCCGCTTAATTGTTATCATCAACCCGGACACTGCTGAAGAAGTTTTGGGTGCCCATGTGAGGTCGTAACCAGTGCATAGTATTATCTAGGGAAGAGAACTGAGTAATCCACTTGGTTAAGTAGCTGAAAATCAGACGAAACTATGTAGTTTGGATTCTATGGAAATATGTAGGTCCCACAGTTGCTCTAAGGGCTGATAATAAATAGTTCTTTGTAAGGAACAGTTGAGCTTGGTTAGTAACAGAGATTACATTCATCACACTAATTTTCCCCTCGTATTCGTATATTTATCTACGATCGGTGTATTAATAATGACTATGAATACAGTATTACGTAAAACATTTTTAATTCATTCAATAAAACTATGGTGGTGCAATTAACAAATAAAAATGTGTAATTACACTTTTTAGTTTTGAATTTATCTTATCATAGTTTACGTACTATGATTATGTTACACATTCCACAACTGTTCCACATACACAGAAAAAACTCACTTCAAAAAACTACACTGGAACACTGTTTTGTCGCTACATAATTGGAAGAGCAAGAGTGGTAAACATAAACACAAACTTAATGGCGTGTAAGGTTAGTAGTGTGAGAGATGGAGAACGTAAACCTCCACAGTTCTCCTCCAACGGATGTGTGCAGCAAAGTGCATATTAAATTTGCTTCAGAATAATTACACTGAATAATTAGTACTACTACGATGAGATAACTCTTTTTATGTTATTTTCTTTGGTTTTTTTAAACTATAATTACTAATCTTAAATGATAATTCTGATTAGAAAATACATTTACAAAAAATGCTGTTCATATATTAAGAAATTAGTATAAGAAATTATTTGTCATTGAAACAACTAAATAAACATTTATTTTATGTGTGACAATTCCTTTATGGATTAGATTCGTTATGGAGTCACAGAAACTAGTAGTTTGTAGAAATATCAATAATTAACCCGTAATTATTATGGATATAATTAAGACGGGTTAATATATATGTCACTCATAATTCATTATATTTCAAGCAAGCTTTCCACTAAAAAGTATACGATAGAGAAAATTATAAAACTAAACTGTTATCAGTTATCTTATCCAAGTTTAATTGTTTTTATAGAAAACCCCATGCCTTTGGAACGACACTTGTTAAATCTGTGTGTTTTGGCGACTGAGAGGCTGATTGCGTCAAGACAGTAATTAGAGGTAGGCAGGCTCCTTATGACAGTTGTAGTGTCCCACGTACCCATCATACATGGGTCAAATAGGTAAAATAGTAGAATATATAAGACCCATGAAAAGAGGATGGATAGAAAATAGAAAATGGAAGAGTTGACAGTTTTAAACGTATTTTGAGTAGTGAATGTCTTTATACAGCCTGTTTTTTCAATACCTCAGTACGTGTGTGCGTTTGTCAGTACCACAGTAAATGTATGGGTGTGTCAATATCACTGTACGTTTATATGTTGTGGATGGGTCAAAGCAACTGTACGCGTATGGCTGGGAGGCTGGGTAATTATCAATCTACGTGGGTCAATACCACTGTACGTTTATTGGTGGTTGGTGGGTCAATACAACTAAATACGTGTATGGCTGGGTAATTATCAATCTACGTGTGTCAATACAATTGTAAGTTTATAGGTGGTGAGTGGGTTAATACAACTCTACGTGTAAGGCTTGGAGGTTGGGCCATTATAAATGGTCAATAACACTGTACTTGTATGGGTGGGCGGCTGGGTCAATACCACTGTACTTGTATGGGTTGGTGGCTGGGTCAATACCACTGTACTTGTATGGGTGGGCGGGTGGGTCAATACCACTGTACTTGTATGGGTGGGCGTGTGTCAATATCATTTTACTTATATAGGTGGCGGATGAGTCAATACAACTGTACGTGTATGGCTGGAAGGCTGGGCCATTATAAATCTACGTGTGTCAATATCACTTCACTTTTATAGGTGGCGGATGAGTCAATACAACTGTACGTGTATGGCTGGGAGGGTGGGTCGTTATCAGTCTACGTGTGTCAAAATCACTTTACGTTTATAAGTAGGGAATGAGTCAATACAACTGTACGTGTACGGCTGGGAGGCTGGGTCATTATAAATCTACGTGTGTAAATATTACTTTACTTTTATAACTGGCGGATGAGTCAATACAACTGTACGTGTTTGGCTGGGAGGGTGGGTCATTATCAGTATACGTGTGTCAATATCACTTTACTTTTATAGGTGGCGGATGAATCAATACAACTGAACATGTACGGCTGGGAGGCTGGGCCATTATAAATCTACGTGTGTCAATATCACTTTACTTTTATAGCTGGCGGATGAGTTAATACAACTGTACGTGTTTGGCTGGGAGGATGGGTCATTATCAGTCTACGTGTGTCAATACCACTGTATGCACATGGTTAAAGTTTAATTTCAATACCACTGTTTGTGTATTCCTATAAGTACCACTTATAAAAAAATATATTTTAAAATACATTTTGTGGTCATGATATGTATGAATACAACTATTCAAAGTGAAATAATACTACTAAACATTTTAATTATTCTACACTTATTTTAATGTTTGGATAATTTATTAGTTTCGGGGACAGTGAATTTGCTAATAACGAATAATATTCTATATCTCATAAATTGTAAAATAAAATATCAGCTTTTCCAATACAATTCAGTTGAATCTTCAGAAAAGTGGAATGATTCGGATGGATTGTGAATGGTTGTAGAACATTTCCAAATCCAGTATACACTTGGTGAAGTTACGGTTATCTACATTTAAAGGTTTAAGGGCTATATGAGGCACACATAATTCGATATTGTAATTAAGTTTCTTGGTAATGTAACGTTTAGGTTCTAACTTAAATGTCATGGAAACTTTGTTAAATTACCAAAATACTATTATTAAGTTGATTATGGTATTGATAAAAGATAAAATAAATTTAAAACTATTTTAGTAGCAATTAATTATACTTATATTTTATTTTCGGCCCTCTTATATACAGTTGGTAATGTGTAGCATTGCACTCAATAATAATCATAACACATAATAGTTCTAAAAATTAAAGCTTTAGGTTAAACCAGTTATGTATTGTAAATGTATAAATAATATTAGTTACATGTTTATAACTAAAAGCATTATAAATAAGAATATTTATTTTTGTTAAGTACTTCCATCAGATTGATAAAACATTATTCAATACAGTATGATATAAAAATGCACCATTGCCTTTTTATAACAAACAGTTTCAAAATTATGGCTACTATTCCGTAAGGAAAAAATTACTTTATATATATATATATATATATAGTCAAATAAGAATAAATTTATAACGTTTAACTTGCCAGCTCAACACAAGAGGCTTGCCAGATTCAGTATCTAAGCTTGTCAAATCTCCCATTCTCTCGGCTTATTGCTTTAACAATTTGTCAGATTTATGAGAGCTTAGTATTTTCCCTAACAGACAATGTTCAGATTTATGATGCTTGAATATTCAACTAAAATATTAAATAACTCTGGTCGATGTCCATACAAAATACAAGTTATACTGTACTCAGAGTTTTGATAACATTTAGTTACAATTAATCTTGAAATGCTGAGGAACATAAATTATATCCTTTTTTGTAGACAAAAAAAATATAATTTATCATGCAGTTAGATAAAGTATTTGAAAAATCCGTAATAATTGATTTTGAATATATGAATCCAATTGCAAATGTTATTCCTAATAAATCTTTCATAATATATCATTATTATTATTCACGTTTAAGTCCAGTGAAATAACAAACATTATTACGGTCAATGTTTACGTTATTTTTATGGTGACCTCTCTTTATATCCACCTATGTTTTTTTATTTTGAAATAACCATACTTTTTCTTAGTTTCAAATAATAAATAATATTTGCTCTGATTTTATTTTATTCACTGTTTATTTTAGTTCTAGAGCTAGAGTTCATTTGAAAATAACCTGCAAGGATTCATGTCAGTATTTAATGGACTTATATTTTTTAGTTTGTTTACTAATACAATATTTAAAACTAGTGTTTTCAAAATTTTTGTTTCCAGGTCTACTATCATGGTACGTTGTCTAAATCCTGCATACTTATACATAAATGCTTGATACAAGTCCTTTGCTTTAGTCTAAGAGAGTGTTTCAATTGTTATTTTAATATATTTATTGACAATATCATAAGATTCTAGTCTTGAACTATTTCAGTAAGATATATCCCAATAATCTGTTAAATATATTTGGGAAATATAAAGAGCTGGATTTATAAAACGTAAGAATTTTATTTTTATGTGCAATTTGTAGGCATAATTAATCATGATTAATCTAATCATAGAATTAATGTTTACATATTTTAATAGTGGATATCTCTGGAGTTTAAATTACAATAATACCTCTGTACGTGTGTGGGAGAGTAGGTGAGTCACTTCCAATGTACGTGTCTGGGAGGGCGGGTGGGTCAATAACACTGTACGGGTGTGGGAGGGTAGGTCAGTACTACACAAGTACCTTTTATCCTCTATAATTAAACAATTAATAATTAATTATATTACAATAAATAAAAAAATTTAATATTATTTTAATAATTATTTACAGGTTTTATTATCAAGACATAAGAAAATCAATACTTGTGAGATGTTTAGGATTTCAGAAATTTATTATTACCATTGCAATTTATTTTTTGGGTGCCTTGAAAATCTGTGTGATCTAAAGATAAGAAGATAAAATTAATGTTTGGAGTGTGAAAACGACTAATTAAATAATGCTGAATTCAAGACAATTTGCATAAATAACATGTATAAATAAGGAAATGTTTGTACGAATATTACTAACAAAATAATGACCATTTTGACTAGATAGGCTTTATTTATTAATATATATTTTATATTTATTGTATGTACGAGGGAAAGAACAAAGTTATTATGTAAGTAAATATTAGCTCCCTTTTTCTCATTGTATTAATAAATATTAAAGTTCTAAAAGGGAAAATAGTTGGATAAAGAGTAACAAATGTATTAATATTAAATAATCTCTTTTGAAAAATTTAACATTCTTAATGATAAATGACATGTCTTATTTTTAAGGTAACTATTTGTAGTGTTTCATAAGTAACAAAGTAAAACGGAAACATAACTTACCAAATATTTTAGTATAATTTAATAACAGAATAAATGAACCTTGAAATATATACAAACTACTTTGAACTTATGAACATATAAGTTTATATCACGTATATATATTTCGTGTACACATATTTACAAAACTACTACGATCCATTAACTCTTTTTGTAATGCTGTAATACAGTAATTTGAAATGTCATCGCATACTGCATACTGCCACAAAGCCAACGTACTTATGGTGTAAATATTACACTGATGGGATGATTCGACGTAATATTGATAAAGTGCTAATGCTATTTGACAGTTGAATAGGTTTGTCAAAGAGAATTCACTGTACTCTATCTATCGCCTCAGATTTATGTACGAGTACTTAATTCGATTGGATTGGATTAGTAGTAAAATTAGTGTTTATTCCTTTTTATGGATTGTAAAATTAATAACATTAGTGACAGTACACTAAAACTATTTGTAAAATACAAACATTCTAGATGGAAAAAATATGAAAATGCTTTTACAACTTTTGTATGACTTGTAAAAATGAAATATTGGACATCATCATACATAAAAAAAACCCACATTTTTAACACCATAAGCAACATTTAATATTTTCAGGGGAATATGGCTTTTACACACACACACACACACACACACACACACACACACACACACACACACACACACACACACACACACACACACACACACACACACACACACACACACACACACACACACACACACACACACACACACACACACACACACACACACACACACACACACACACACACACACACACACACACACACACACACACACACACACACACACACACACACACACACACACACACACACACACACACACACACACACACACACACACACACACACACACACACACACACACACACACACACACACACACACACACACACACACACACACACACACACACACACACACACACACACACACACACACACACACACACACACACACACACACACACACACACACACACACACACACACACACACACACACACACACACACACACAAACACACACACACACACACTGTACCGGGTCTTTGACCGGTACATTACGTTTTTTTTCGTCGTTGTCTGCCAGGCTGCCTGAGATTCGCTTTTGCCCGGCGATTTGCGTACTTTAATGGCCGTTGGACTCGGTCGTTCCGTGTTCCGGCTTGAGTCGGTCCGGTTGGCCAGTTTTTCCAATTGAGACCCATCCCCCCCACAAAAGCTGGAAAGCGTGCCAACTGGGGGATGGCTCAAAACAAGTCGAGCGATGGGATCACGGGTGGCAGTTGGAGGGTCAAAATAACACTCGGCAGCTGAGCAAAACTGATTTATTACCAAAAAGCAAAACTGGCTGGCAGAAGGCTGCAATATAAATAGGCAGAAGGCCACAATATAAATTTGCAATTAAATAAATAACAAACCACACACAAAAGCTACAAGAACAACAAACTCTACAAATACCAAATTTAACAATTAACAAACTGTATGGCCTATCTGCAGTTTAGCCGGAGACCTCCAAAACGTAAGATAAATTTAATGCCCACAAATAAAAGTAAATTTAGAAAACTTCTGGCAATCAACAATTAAACCGGCAATTGAGCCCAAATCCCATAATTCCACCGGGCCAGGGAGTAAGCCGGAATCCCTGGGCAGCTCCGAATTAGACGTTAAATCAAAGCACAAAAATCCTCTTTTGGTGAAAGTTTAAAAATTAAATAATTTAAAAGAAAATATAACACGGTACCGTTCTAGTAAAAAGTCACTTCAAGACATCTATCATACAATTAACAACGAAAAAATAAATAACGATCACTAGGCCTAAACATAACAATAAATAATAACATAACTTAACCATAGGGATCTAACAAATATAAAATCTAAAAAAATATAACAACAGAATAAACTAACAAAGATAAATAACAATAAATATTAACATAAGTTTTTTTTCCTTTTCCTTTTCTTAATTTTTTTATATATAGATAACAATGTCCCCATGGCTGTTTTATGAATCACTGCAAAAGTTCCAGTTTTAGGCCTAGGCCACATAAAGTTCCACAAACATTTTTTTTCTTCTTTTTTTCTTCATATATTTCACTGGTTTTTCTTGGGTTATTTTTTTTTTTTTTATGTAAATATTTCAACAGCAAAACCCCCAGCTCAGCCGCCGGGAAAAACGACATAGAACGCACTGACCTGAGGACAGAAGACTTCTACCACCAAAGATGTAGAGCGGGTAGAGGGCGACTCCAGGCTCCAACATGGTCCTCAGGCCAGGCTAGCAGTGCAGATGGTAGACAATCCCCGGACGGCAGGCCGAGGGCAGAAACGTCCTACTCAAGGTCCCTGGACTGCAAGGCAGCCACAGCACATTAAAAACAGTCCAGCCATCACAACAACAATACTACACATAACCCCTAATACAGACATGGCAAAACAAAACGGAAACAGACAAAATTGTACATGATTGGCTCCCACTAGAAACATAAAAGATCAATTTTTAGGCTATGAATAATTATGTTGGAAACTAGATTTAAGAAAAATTACAAATTAAAAAATTATAAAAGAATTAATTACGTATATGGAACTAAAAATGACAAACTGAAAACTAGGCTATGGATACATGAGCAATAGGTTATAACATGAAAATCAAAGGGTACAGCTAGGCTAGGTTATTGGCAAAGAACAAAAAATATGGTAAATCGGTAACTACAACTGTAAAAAGGCTCAACAAAATATTATACAGAACTACTATTGACAATAAAGGCAGATATAAAAAGCATTAACAGTAAAAGTAACATGGAGCACATGGCTTTAACCTAGTCTGAGAAACATCTAGACAAAGAACACAAAATTTAACAAAACCCTGAAACACAAGCCTGATGAATATTATTGAAACAAAATATTCTCACCAAAAGGGTGATTAGATATTAGGAATTACAAATGAACACTTACGTTTTAGTGTCTCTCAGCCGGCAACCATGACTTGACGAAAGCTGCAAGGAAACGACTAGAAAAACTGGCCAACCGGACCGACTCAAGCTGGAACACGGAACGACCGAGTCCAACGGCCACCAAAGTACGCAAATCGCCGGGAAAAAGCGAATCTCAGGCAGCCTGGCCGACAACGACGAAAAAAAACGTAATTTACCGGTCAAAGACCCGGTACAACCTCCCTCTGCAAAACCTTAACACACCCAGGCAGGGGAGAAAACTCGGTACCTCAGGGAACCCAACAGAAGACGAAGAAGACCTCCGAAGAGTGGTGCTCCAAGGACGTCCAAGAGAAACTAAGAGGGGAAACCCCTCGAACAGGGAGTGAACTACCCTGACTGTCGGGCCCGACAAGAAAAAAGAGAGAGAGACTCTCTCAGAACAGCCACCTAGGGCGCAGAGGTGATCAATCTCTTTGCCCCAAGAAACCCCCAGGAACACCAACTCCTGGATCAACCGTTCCCCGGAAAGCCTTAAGCTGGGACACATGGGCTTTCCTGAACACCCTGCCTGACTGGGGATCAACCAGCAGAGCAGTCACCGGTGACAAAAACCTGTCGATGCGGTGGGGACCAGACCACCGATAGCACAACTTTGCAGCTCTTCGTTCCGCGGCCGAACTGACCGGGTGAGCCTGACAAAGAACCAGATCTCCAACCTGAAAAGGGTTAGGAGTGCGACCCTTATCATACCTCCTCCTTACTCTCTCTCTAGCACGTAGCAGGTTGCGCTGAGCAGCCCGCCACGTGGACACTACGTCAGTGGCACCTGGCGTAGGTAGAAGATCCTCTAACCTCCACAAGTTGGACAAAGGGTTGTTAGGAGGGTAGCCATGTAGAATCTCGAAGGGAGTGGCATTGTGACTCTCATGCTTGGAAGAATTAAAAGCAAGCTGGAGCAAAGAGAGCCTCTCATCCAGGTGTTGCTGCTTCTCAGCATGGAAGGTAATAAGGGCAGACCGAAGATTGCGGTTGAACCGCTCTGCATGAGAAGGCTGTGGGTAATAAGGAGAGGTAGTCACATGCCTGATACCATTGCCAAAACAGAACCTACGAAACTCGTGTGAGGTAAACTGGCTACCATTGTCGGACACATGAGTGGAAGGCACACCAAAGTGCTGGAAGAGTTGGGACTGGAGAGCACGGATGGTGAGCTTAGCCGTGGCACTCCGAAGTGGGAAAAGCCAAACGAACTTCGAGAAAGCATCCACACAAACAAGTAGGTAGGAGCTACCTGACTTGCTACGGGGAAAAGGACCCACGTAGTCGATGAACACCTTCTCAAAAGGACGCTCGGCCACCTCAGAAGATAACAACCCTAACCTGCATTCTGACTAGGCTTGCTGAGAGAGCACAGGTGACAAGCCCGCACTCTGCCCGCAACATCCCGGTCCATGCCCTTCCAGATGAAGTACCTACGAATCTTAGCGATGGTCTTATGAATGCCATGATGACCGCCCACAAGGGAAGAGTGATAATATTGAAAGACCATCGGTACTAGATGACTAGGCAGCACTACACGGGGTTCACCCCTCTGTCGAGGACGGCAACAGAGTACCCCTTTGGACAGAAAATAGGGAGGGTGGGCACCTCCCTCTTGAAGCTCACCTAAGATGACTGACAGCTCAGGATCTTTCTGCTGATGGGACAGTAGGGTCGTCAAAAGCCAGAGGAAAAATCCAGAAGAACAGCACCACACTGAGCAACAGCCTCAGTCGGTGGATCACTGGGTTCGTGGTACATGCGGGAAAGAGCATCCGCGATGACATTCTGGGTACCCTAAGATGTTGAACTCGGAACTTAAAGGTAGAAATTTTGACTACCCAGCGACCAATTTTCCAAAGCTGTCTGGGATGGGCAAGAAGCCAAGACAGTGCCTGATTGTCCGTCTCCAGCAAGAACTCAGCGTGTTCCAAGAAACGCCGAAACTTGTCCGTACCAAAGACAACAGCCAGACACTCTAACTCATAGATGGAAGAAGCTTTCTTTTCCTGGTGAGACAACGTCCTCGAAGCAAAAGCGATGGGCTGCCTGACCCCATCAAACTCCTGAGAAAGAACAGCAGCAATGGTGGAGGAGGAGGCATCAGTCTGAAGAATAAATTCTCTGCTGAAATCAGGCATACGCAGAACAGGAGGTTGCATGATAGCCTCCTTGAGAGCATCAAAGGCCTTCTGCTGAGCTTGGCCCCACACAAAAGGGACACCTTTCTTCCGCAACTCGTTCAACGGGGCAGCAAGCTCGGCCACGTTAGGGATGAAGCGACGGTAAAAATTCACCATCCCCACAAAACGGGCAATCCCCTTGGCATCTCTGGGAGGAGGAAAATCCCGAATGCCCTGGGTCCTCGCAGGATCTATGCAGACGCCTCGAGAAGATATAAGATGACCCAGAAAAGAAATCTCAGGACGAGCAAAAGTGACTTTCTCTGGATTGACGGTAAGGCCAGCTGATTTGAGGCGACTAAGAACTTCCTCCAGATGTTGCATGTGTTCCCCGAAAGTCTCACTGTAGACAAGAAGATCGTCCAGGTAATTGAAGACAAACTTGAACTTCACATCATGGAAGATGGAATCAAGCAGACGAGTAAGAGTCTGGGCACCCACAGCAAGACCCATAGGAACCCTAGTGAACTGGTAAAGGTTCCAGGGAACACAGAAGCTAGTCATAGGCCGTGATTCCTTCTTCAAAGGAATCTGATGGTAGGCCTGGTTCAAATCGAAAACACTGAAAAACTTAGCCTTACCGAACCAATCAAACGCAGAATGCAAATCAGGCAGAGGTACCGAGTCAATAGCGACCTTAGCGTTGAGCCTCCGATAATCCATCACAAGCCTAGACTTACCATTAGGCTTGGGCACAAGAAAAGCTGGACTGGCATAAGCAGAACGAGACGGTTCAATCACACCCTTGCTCAGAAGATCTTCCATCATAGCCCTCATAACCTCCATCTTTGGGGGAGCAAGTTTGTATGGATGACTTCTAAACTGGCTGAGAATCGGTGAGGTGGATCTCATACTCCAGAAGAGAAGTGACCCTAAGCTCAGGCGTAAGCACATCAGGAAACTGCAAACACAGCCTCCTAATGGCCTCCGCCTGCTCAGGGGGGAGATGACCAACCGGATCCACCTTGGGTTGTTCGGGCTCACAACCCACCTCTCTGACTGCAGGAGGGCAGTCAGAATCACCTACTAGAGGCACCAAAACTCGCCGATTGAACTTGAAAAACATCTGGCGCTTCTGGAGGTCAAGCACCATACCACTTTTAGAGATAAAGTCTGCCCCTAGGATACAAGAAACCGCCAGGTCCTTGGCAACAAGAAAACCCCACCTCCAGGAAAATCGTTCAATTTTAAAATGTAAAAACGCCTTTAGAATTATAGGTAGAGGAGTTTGGGATGCCGTCCAGCATGTAATAGAAGAAGGCTCGGTGTGCCTGACAAGTCCTAAGGCGTCAAGGGACTCAAAAAGAGAAAGGCTGATGATACTGCATGCCGAACCAGAATCAAGAAGGGCTCGACACACCGTACCACCAAAAGAAACAAAAACGCCAGGACACACCGAGGTGACCGCACTAAATCCCAGGGAAGCCATGCCAGCAAGGCCCGAAAAATCCCCGACACTCCTGCTATGGGCACGTGTCAAAGGCAAATGGCCACGGTCACTCGCAACAAACGCGGGGGAGCTACTGTGGAGGCAACCCTCCGCGCTGAGCGTTTCCCGCCCCACGACCTCGAGCACGTGGACAGTCACGTCGAATGTGACCAGGTTGGCCACAAGCAAAACACACAACCGGAGGCCGAGAACCACGACCCTCCACTGGCTGACTCACACCCAAAGACATAGCCGGTCGACGGGTGGGGAGAGCACGATGACTCTCAGAATCCCGCCCTTGCTGGTCTGAGAACTGCACGCTGCGCGAAACAATGCACAGCTGATGCAGCTCCCGAAAAGTCGAAGGAACACCAGCAAAAACCAATCTGCACCGTTCTTCGGGAGAAATGCCATCCAGGATGACACGAACGGTGTCAGCTTCAGAAAGTGTGAGGCGCAACGCTTGACGAGCTTCCTTGACTGAAGAGACATAGGCTGCCAGAGACTCGCCCCTACCCTGCGACCGATAAAATCTGTCCATGACCATCCTCTCCCTGAGTCGAATGGGCAGAAACGATGACAGCAACTCTCGATGGAACGAGTCCACCGAGGCATCACTGGCCAAGACAGAACTCAGCAACTCCCCAACGGGACCTCTGCAATAGGGAAAACCAGACGAAGCAAGTCCCCAGCCTGCATGCTGGGCATCTCACTAAGTCTGAGAAAGGCCACCAGAAACTTAAGAAGCTCCTCAGGATCCATCCCATCGATCACAGGGAGATTCTGGATCATGGGCGTGAGAGGGTTAGGTAGCTTGTGGTAGCTCAGCTGCAGCAAAGCAGGTGAACCCAACGGAGCAGAAGGACCGGCAGCTGGAGCCGAACCACAAGCAACCTCAACAGAAACGCCTGCAGGCTCAGAAGGAACCTCAGGCACAGTGAGAGCCGTTGTCTCAGCCTGCGGCCTCGACACGTTAGGCGACAGCAAGAAATTAGGCCGCTGACCCAGACCCGTAGGAGTCGTGGAACCGGAGAGTGCCTGAAAAATCTCATCCAGCCTAGACACACTCTCCAAGATCCACGCCCTATCCGACGGTTCCAACCCCGGTGCCCGATTGACCAGCCTTAAACGGGCAAGCAGATGCCCCAAACGTGCAAGGCGGCAGGCCCGGTCACGACCTACTGGAGGTTCAAACTGCAGATCTTCCAAAACCTATTCCCAATCTTCCACCTTGCGCTTACAAACCGACAACTCATCACCAACCTCCAGTAGATCAGACCAATCCACCGCCGTACCCGCGGACAACTGCTCCCGCAGCAACCTCCGGAGATTCAGAACATCCCCCTCCGGAGTCACACCACGCGACCTCAACTCAAATATCAACTCCTCCTTCACCAGGAGTGCAACATTCAGCAGATAGGCCATCTCGCAAAACAAAATTCTCAACAGTACACAAAAACGACAACTCCAGGGTCCAAAGAAGAACAAAACCCTCAGCCTACCGAGCCACTGCCGACCACTCCAATCGACCCATGAAACCCATTCAACAAAGTAACCAAGCGGATTGCCTAGGTACTTTTTTTTTTTTATATATATATATATATATAAGTTAAATTATTTATTTGGTTTTTTAATTGTTTTTCTTTTTAAATAATTATTTATTTGTTTCCTTTTTTTTTTTTATGTAATACCAAGACACCTTGACGGTAGGTCGGCCAACCATGGCCTACTAACTGGCAAACACCCACCGTCAACAACCAAGAGTTTTTTTTTTTTTTTTTTTTTTTTTTTAGGCAACCACGCTCTTCTACCAATTGAGACCCATCCCCCCCACCAAAGCTGGAAAGCGTACCAACTGGGGGATGGCTCAAAACAAGTCGAGCGATGGGATCACGGGTGGCAGTTGGAGGGTCAAAATAACACTCGGCAGCTGAGCAAAACTGATTTATTACCAAAAAGCAAAACTGGCTGGCAGAAGGCCACAATATAAATAGGCAGAAGGCCACA